>CALUEK010000230.1:112819-148348 GCA_944039245.1 Nebria salina | reverse complement strand
TTGGTGCAATACGCTAGGAAATATATTACTCTGGTATTGGCATTTTAACGCTTGTATTTGCCTATATTAGTGCAATATGTCTCATTTCAAACGAATTTGTATCAACATCTGAACATATTTTTATGGAGTCCTATAACTTTTTAGTGCAATACGCTAGGAAAATATTTACTCTGGTATTGGCATTTTAACGCTTGTATTTGCCTATATTAGTGCAATATGTCTCATTTCAAACGAATTTGTATCAACATCTGAACATATTTTATGGAGTCCTATAACTTTTTAGTGCAATACGCTAAGAAATATATTACTCTGGTATTGGCATTTTAACGCTTGTATTTGCGTATTTAACTGCAATATGTCTCATATATTCCTCTCGTATTGGCATTTTAACGCTTGTATTCTCGTATATTACTGCAATATGTCTCATTTGAAACGAATTTGAATCAATTGTTACGCACATATTTTACGGGGTCCTATAACTTTTTGGTGCAATACGCTAGGAAATATATTACTCTGGTATTGGCATTTTAACGATTGTATTTGCCTATATTAGTGCAATATGTCTCATTTCAAACGAATTTGTATCAACATCTGAACATATTTTATGGAGTCCTATAACTTTTTAGTGCAATACGCTAAGAAAGTATATACTCTGGTATTGGCATTTTAACGCTTGTATTTGCCTATATTAGTGCAATATGTCTCATTTCAAACGAATTTGTATCAACATCTGAACATATTTTATGGAGTCCTATACCTTTTTAGTGCAATACGCTAGGAAATATATTACTCTGGTATTGGCATTTTAACGCTTGTAGTTGCCTATATTAGTGCAATATGTCTCATTTCAAACGAATTTGTATCAACATCTGAACATATTTTATGGAGTCCTATAACTTTTTAGTGCAATACGCTAAGAAATATATTACTCTGGTATTGGCATTTTTAACGCTTGTATTTGCCTATTTAACTGCAATATGTCTCATATATTCCTCTCGTATTGGCATTTTAAACGCTATATGTCTCATTTGAAACGAATTTGAATCAATATCTGAACATTTTTAATGGTGGCCTATAACTTTTTGGTGCAATACGCTAGTAAATATATTACTCTGGTATTGGCATTATAACGCTTGTATTTGCGTATATTAATGCAATATGTCTCATTTCAAACGAATTTGTATCAACATCTGAACATATTTTATGGAGTCCTATAACTTTTTAGTGCAATACGCTAAGAAATATATTACTCTGGTATTGGCAATTTAACGCTTGTATTTGCGTATTTAACTGCAATATGTCTCATATATTCCTCTCGTATTGGCAATTTTAACGCTTGTATTCTCGTATATTACTGCAATATGTCTCATTTGAAACGAATTTGAATCAATTGATCCGTACATATTTTACGGGGTCCTATAACTTTTTGGTGCAATACGCTAGGAAATATATTACTCTGGTATTGGCATTTTAACGCTTGTATTTGCCTATATTAGTGCAATATGTCTCATTTCAAACGAATTTGTATCACATCTGAACATATTTTATGTAGTCCTATAACTTTTTAGTGCAATACGCTAAGAAATATATTACTCTGGTATTGGCAATTTAACGCTTGTATTTGCGTATTTAACTGCAATATGTCTCATATATTCCTCTCGTATTGGCATTTTAACGCTTGTATTCTCGTATATTACTGCAATATGTCTCATTTGAAACGAATTTGAATCAATTGATCCGTACATATTTTACGGGGTCCTATAACTTTTTGGTGCAATACGCTAGGAAATATATTACTCTGGTATTGGCATTTTAACGCTTGTATTTGCCTATATTAGTGCATTATGTCTCATTTCAACGAATTTGTATCAACATCTGAACATATTTTATGGAGTCCTATAACTTTTTAGTGCAATACGCTAAGAAATATATTACTCTGGTATTGGCATTTTAACGCTTGTATTTGCGTATTTAACTGCAATATGTCTCATATATTCCTCTCGTATTGGCATTTTAACGCTTGTATTTGCGTATATTACTGCTATATGTCTCATTTGAAACGAATTTGAATCAATATCTGAACATTTTTAATGGTGGCCTATAACTTTTTGGTGCAATACGCTAGGAAATATATTACTCTGGTATTGGCATTTTAACGCTTGTATTTGCGTATATTAATGCAATATGTCTCATTTCAAACGAATTTGTATCAACATCTGAACATATTTTATGGAGTCCTAAACTTTTTAGTGCAATACGCTAAGAAATATATTACTCTGGTATTGGCATTTTAACGCTTGTATTTGCGTATTTAACTGCAATATGTCTCATATATTCCTCTCGTATTGGCATTTTAACGCTTGTATTTGCATATATTACTGCTATATGTCTCATTTGAAACGAATTTGAATCAATATCTGAACATTTTTAATGGTGGCCTATAACTTTTTGGTGCAATACGCTAGGAAATATATTACTCTGGTATTGGCATTTTAACGCTTGTATTTGCGTATATTAATGCGATATGTCTCATTTCAAACGAATTTGTATCAACATCTGAACATATTTTATGGAGTCCTATAACTTTTTAGTGCAATACGCTAAGAAATATATTATTCTGGTATTGGCAATTTAACGCTTGTATTTGCGTATTTAACTGCAATATGTCTCATATATTCCTCTCGTATTGGCATTTTAACGCTTGTATTCTCGTATATTACTGCAATATGTCTCATTTGAAACGAATTTGAATCAATTGATCCGCACATATTTTACGGGGTCCTATAACTTTTTAGTGCAATACGCTAAGAAATATATTACTCTGGTATTGGCATTTTAACGCTTGTATTTGCGTATTTAACTGCAATATGTCTCATATATTCCTCTCGTATTGGCATTTTAACGCTTGTATTCTCGTATATTACTGCAATATGTCTCATTTGAAACGAATTTGAATCAATTGATCCGCACATATTTTACGGGGTCCTATAACTTTTTGGTGCAATACGCTAGGAAATATATTACTCTGGTATTGGCATTTTAACGATTGTATTTGCCTATATTAGTGCAATATGTCTCATTTCAAACGAATTTGTATCAACATCTGAACATATTTTATGGAGTCCTATAACTTTTTAGTGCAATACGCTAAGAAATATATTACTCTGGTATTGGCATTTTAACGCTTGTATTTGCGTATTTAACTGCAATATGTCTCATATATTCCTCTCGTCTTGGCATATTAACGCTTGTATTTGCGTATATTACAGCAATATGTCTCATTTGAAACGAATTTTAATCAATTGATCCGTACATATTTTACGGGGTCCTATAACTTTTTGGTGCAATACGCTAGGAAATATATTACTCTGGTATTGGCATTTTAACGCTTGTATTTGCCTATATTACTGCAATATGTCTCATTTCAAACGAATTTGTATCAACATCTGAACATATTTTATGGAGTCCTATAACTTTTTAGTGCAATACGCTAAGAAATATATTGCTCTGGTATTGGCATTTTAACGCTTGTATTTGCGTATTTAACTGCAATATGTCTCATATATTCCTCTCGTATTGGCATTTTAACGCTTGTATTTGCGTATATTACTGCAATATGTCTCATTTGAAACGAATTTGAATCAATGATCCGTACATATTTTACGGGGTCCTATAACTTTTTGGTGCAATACGCCAGGAAATATATTACTCTGGTATTGGCATTTTAACGCTTGTATTTGCCTATATTAGTGCAATATGTCTCATTTCAAACGAATTTGTATCAACATCTGAACATATTTTATGGAGTCCAATAACTTTTTAGTGCAATACGCTAAGAAATATATTACTCTGGTATTGGCATTTTAACGCTTGTATTTGCGTATTTAACTGCAAAATGTCTCATATATTCCTCTCGTATTGGCATTTTAACGCTTGTATTTGGCGTATATTACTGCTATATGTCTCATTTGAAACGAATTTGAATCAATATCTGAACATTTTAATGGTGAACTATAACTTATAAGTACAATACGCTAAGAAATATATTACTCTGTTATTGGCATTTTAACGCTTGTATTTGCGTATATTACTGCAATATGTCTCATATATTCCTCTCGTATTGGCATATTAACGCTTGTATTTGCGTATATTACAGCAATATGTCTCATTTGAAAACGAATTTGAATCAATTGATCCGTAACATATTTTACGGGTCCTATAACTTTTTGGTGCAATACGCTAGGAAATATATTACTCTGGTATTGGCATTTTAACGCTTGTATTTGCGTATATTACTGCAATATGTCTCATTTCAAACGAATTTGTATCAACATCTGAACATATTTTATGGAGGTCCTATGACTTTTTAGTGCAATACGCTAAGAAATATATTACTCTGGTATTGGCATTTTAACGCTTGTATTTGCGTATTTAACTGCAATATGTCTCATATATTCCTCTCGTATTGGCATTTTAACGCTTGTATTTGCGTATATTACTGCAATATGTCTCATTTGAAACGAATTTGAATCAATGATCCGTACATATTTTACGGGGTCCTATAACTTTTTGGTGCAATACGCTAGGAAATATATTACTCTGGTATTGGCATTTTAACGCTTGTATTTGCCTATATTAGTGCAATATGTCTCATTTCAAACGAATTTGTATCAACATCTGAACATATTTTATGGAGTCCTATAACTTTTTAGTGCAATACGCTAAGAAATATATTACTCTGGTATTGGCAATTTAACGCTTGTATTTGCGTATTTAACTGCAATATGTCTCATATATTCCTCTCGTATTGGCATTTTAACGCTTGTATTCTCGTATATTACTGCAATATGTCTCATTTGAAACGAATTTGAATCAAGTGATCCGCACATATTTTACGGGGTCCTATAACTTTTTGGTGCAATACGCTAGGAAATATATTACTCTGGTATTGGCATTTTAAACGCTTGTATTTGCCTATATTAGTGCAATATGTCTCATTTCAAACGAATTTGTATCAACATCTGAACATATTTTTATGGAGTCCTATACCTTTTTAGTGCAATACGCTAGGAAATATATTACTCTGGTATTTTCATTTTAAACGCTTGTATTTGCCTATATTAGTGCAATATGTCTCATTTCAAACGAATTTGTATCAACATCTGAACATATTTTATGGAGTCCTATAACTTTTTAGTGCAATACGCTAAGAAATATATTACTCTGGTATTGGCATTTTAACGCTTGTATTTGCGTATTTAACTGCAATATGTCTCATATATTCCTCTCGTATTGGCATTTTAACGCTATATGTCTCATTTGAAACGAATTTGAATCAATATCTGAACATTTTTAATGGTGGCCTATAACTTTTTGGTGCAATACGCTAGTAAATATATTACTCTGGTATTGGCATTATAACGCTTGTATTTGCGTATATTAATGCAATATGTCTCATTTCAAACGAATTTGTATCAACATCTGAACATATTTTATGGAGTCCTATAACTTTTTAGTGCAATACGCTAAGAAATATATTACTCTGGTATTGGCAATTTAACGCTTGTATTTGCGTATTTAACTGCAATATGTCTCATATATTCCTATCGTATTGGCATTTTAACGCTTGTATTCTCGTATATTACTGCAATATGTCTCATTTGAAACGAATTTGAATCAATTGATCCGTACATATTTTACGGGGTCCTATAACTTTTTGGTGCAATACGCAAGGAAATATATTACTCTGGTATTGGCATTTTAACGCTTGTATTTGCCTATATTAGTGCAATATGTCTCATTTCAAACGAATTTGTATCAACATCTGAACATATTTTATGGAGTCCAATAACTTTTTAGTGCAATACGCTAAGAAATATATTACTCTGGTATTGGCAATTTAACGCTTGTATTTGCGTATTTAACTGCAATATGTCTCATATATTCCTCTCGTATTGGCATTTTAACGCTTGTATTCTCGTATATTACTGCAATATGTCTCATTTGAAACGAATTTGAATCAATTGATCCGTACATATTTTACGGGGTCCTATAACTTTTTGGTGCAATACGCAAGGAAATATATTACTCTGGTATTGGCATTTTAACGCTTGTATTTGCCTATATTAGTGCAATATGTCTCATTTCAAACGAATTTGTATCAACATCTGAACATATTTTATGGAGTCCAATAACTTTTTAGTGCAATACGCTAAGAAATATATTACTCTGGTATTGGCAATTTAACGCTTGTATTTGCGTATTTAACTGCAATATGTCTCATATATTCCTCTCGTATTGGCATTTTAACGCTTGTATTCTCGTATATTACTGCAATATGTCTCATTTGAAACGAATTTGAATCAATTGATCCGTACATATTTTACGGGGTCCTATAACTTTTTGGTGCAATACGCTAGGAAATATATTACTCTGGTATTGGCATTTTAACGCTTGTATTTGCCTATATTAGTGCAATATGTCTCATTTCAAACGAATTTGTATCAACATCTGAACATATTTTATGGAGTCCTATAACTTTTTAGTGCAATACGCTAAGAAATATATTACTCTGGTATTGGCATTTTAACGCTTGTATTTGCGTATTTAACTGCAATATGTCTCATATATTCCTCTCGTATTGGCATTTTAACGCTTGTATTTGCGTATATTACTGCTATATGTCTCATTTGAAACGAATTTGAATCAATATCTGAACATTTTTAATGGTGGCCTATAACTTTTTGGTGCAATACGCTAGGAAATATATTACTCTGGTATTGGCATTTTAACGCTAGTATTTGCTTACATAACTGCAATATGTCTCATATATTCCTCTCGTATTGGCATTTTAACGCTTGTATTTGCGTATTATACTGCTATATGTCTCATTTGAAACGAATTTGAATCAATGATCCGTACATATTTTACGGGGTCCAATAACTTTTTGGTGCAATACGCTACGAAATATATTACTCTGGTATTGGCATTTTAACGCTTGTATTTGCCTATATTAGTGCAATATGTCTCATTTCAAACGAATTTGTATCAACATCTGAACATATTTTATGGAGTCCTATAACTTTTTAGTGCAATACGCTAAGAAATATATTACTCTGGTATTGGCATTTTAACGCTTGTATTTGCGTATTTAACTGCAATATGTCTCATATATTCCTCTCGTATTGGCATTTTAACGCTTGTATTTGCGTATATTACTGCTATATGTCTCATTTGAAACGAATTTGAATCAATATCTGAACATTTTTAATGGTGGCCTATAACTTTTTGGTGCAATACGCTAGGAAATATATTACTCTGGTATTGGCATTTTAACGCTTGTATTTGCGTATATTAATGCAATATGTCTCATTTCAAACGAATTTGTATCAACATCTGAACATATTTTATGGAGTCCTATAACTTTTTAGTGCAATACGCTAAGAAATATATTACTCTGGTATTGGCAATTTAACGCTTGTATTTGCTTACATAACTGCAATATGTCTCATATATTCTCGTATATTACTGCAATATGTCTCATTTGAAACGAATTTGAATTAATTGATCCGTACATATTTTACGGGGTCCTATAACTTTTTGGTGCAATACGCTAGGAAATATATTACTCTGGTATTGGCATTTTAACGCTTGTATTTGCCTATATTAGTGAAATATGTCTCATTTCAAACGAATTTGTATCAACATCTGAACATATTTTATGGAGTCCTATAACTAATTTAGTGCAATACGCTAAGAAATATATTACTCTGGTATTGGCATTTTAACGCTTGTATTTGCGTATTTAACTGCAATATGTCTCATATATTCCTCTCGTATTGGCATTTTAACGCTTGTATTTGCGTATATTACTGCTATATGTCTCATTTGAAACGAATTTGAATCAATGATCCGTACATATTTTACGGGGTCCTATAACTTTTTGGTGCAATACGCCAGGAAATATATTACTCTGGTATTGGCATTTTAACGCTTGTATTTGCCTATATTAGTGCAATATGTCTCATTTCAAACGAATTTGTATCAACATCTGAACATATTTTATGGAGTCCAATAACTTTTTAGTGCAATACGCTAAGAAATATATTACTCTGGTATTGGCATTTTAACGCTTGTATTTGCGTATTTAACTGCAATATGTCTCATATATTCCTCTCGTATTGGCATTTTAACGCTTGTATTTGCGTATATTACTGCTATATGTCTCATTTGAAACGAATTTGAATCAATATCTGAACATTTTTAATGGTGGCCTATAACTTTTTGGTGCAATACGCTAGGAAATATATTACTCTGGTATTGGCATTTTAACGCTTGTATTTGCGTATATTAATGCAATATGTCTCATTTCAAACGAATTTGTATCAACATCTGAACATATTTTATGGAGTCCTAAACTTTTTAGTGCAATACGCTAAGAAATATATTACTCTGGTATTGGCATTTTAACGCTTGTATTTGCGTATTTAACTGCAATATGTCTCATATATTCCTCTCGTATTGGCATTTTAACGCTTGTATTTGCATATATTACTGCTATATGTCTCATTTGAAACGAATTTGAATCAATATCTGAACATTTTTAATGGTGGCCTATAACTTTTTGGTGCAATACGCTAGGAAATATATTACTCTGGTATTGGCATTTTAACGCTTGTATTTGCGTATATTAATGCGATATGTCTCATTTCAAACGAATTTGTATCAACATCTGAACATATTTTATGGAGTCCTATAACTTTTTAGTGCAATACGCTAAGAAATATATTACTCTGGTATTGGCAATTTAACGCTTGTATTTGCGTATTTAACTGCAATATGTCTCATATATTCCTCTCGTATTGGCATTTTAACGCTTGTATTCTCGTATATTACTGCAATATGTCTCATTTGAAACGAATTTGAATCAATTGATCCGCACATATTTTACGGGGTCCTATAACTTTTTAGTGCAATACGCTAAGAAATATATTACTCTGGTATTGGCATTTTAACGCTTGTATTTGCGTATTTAACTGCAATATGTCTCATATATTCCTCTCGTATTGGCATTTTAACGCTTGTATTTGCGTATATTACAGCAATATGTCTCATTTGAAACGAATTTTAATCAATTGATCCGTACATATTTTACGGGGTCCTATAACTTTTTGGTGCAATACGCTAGGAAATATATTACTCTGGTATTGGCATTTTAACGCTTGTATTTGCCTATATTACTGCAATATGTCTCATTTCAAACGAATTTGTATCAACATCTGAACATATTTTATGGAGTCCTATAACTTTTTAGTGCAATACGCTAAGAAATATATTACTCTGGTATTGGCAATTTAACGCTTGTATTTGCGTATTTAACTGCAATATGTCTCATATATTCCTCTCGTATTGGCATTTTAACGCTTGTATTCTCGTATATTACTGCAATATGTCTCATTTGAAACGAATTTGAATCAATTGATCCGCACATATTTTACGGGGTCCTATAACTTTTTGGTGCAATACGCTAGGAAATATATTACTCTGGTATTGGCATTTTAACGATTGTATTTGCCTATATTAGTGCAATATGTCTCATTTCAAACGAATTTGTATCAACATCTGAACATATTTTATGGAGTCCTATAACTTTTTAGTGCAATACGCTAAGAAATATATTACTCTGGTATTGGCATTTTAACGCTTGTATTTGCGTATTTAACTGCAATATGTCTCATATATTCCTCTCGTCTTGGCATATTAACGCTTGTATTTGCGTATATTACAGCAATATGTCTCATTTGAAACGAATTTTAATCAATTGATCCGTACATATTTTACGGGGTCCTATAACTTTTTGGTGCAATACGCTAGGAAATATATTACTCTGGTATTGGCATTTTAACGCTTGTATTTGCCTATATTACTGCAATATGTCTCATTTCAAACGAATTTGTATCAACATCTGAACATATTTTATGGAGTCCTATAACTTTTTAGTGCAATACGCTAAGAAATATATTGCTCTGGTATTGGCATTTTAACGCTTGTATTTGCGTATTTAACTGCAATATGTCTCATATATTCCTCTCGTATTGGCATTTTAACGCTTGTATTTGCGTATATTACTGCAATATGTCTCATTTGAAACGAATTTGAATCAATGATCCGTACATATTTTACGGGGTCCTATAACTTTTTGGTGCAATACGCCAGGAAATATATTACTCTGGTATTGGCATTTTAACGCTTGTATTTGCCTATATTAGTGCAATATGTCTCATTTCAAACGAATTTGTATCAACATCTGAACATATTTTATGGAGTCCAATAACTTTTTAGTGCAATACGCTAAGAAATATATTACTCTGGTATTGGCATTTTAACGCTTGTATTTGCGTATTTAACTGCAATATGTCTCATATATTCCTCTCGTATTGGCATTTTAACGCTTGTATTTGCGTATATTACTGCTATATGTCTCATTTGAAACGAATTTGAATCAATATCTGAACATTTTTAATGGTGAACTATAACTTATAAGTACAATACGCTAAGAAATATATTACTCTGTTATTGGCATTTTAACGCTTGTATTTGCGTATATTACTGCAATATGTCTCATATATTCCTCTCGTATTGGCATATTAACGCTTGTATTTGCGTATATTACAGCAATATGTCTCATTTGAAACGAATTTGAATCAATTGATCCGTACATATTTTACGGGGTCCTATAACTTTTTGGTGCAATACGCTAGGAAATATATTACTCTGGTATTGGCATTTTAACGCTTGTATTTGCGTATATTACTGCAATATGTCTCATTTCAAACGAATTTGTATCAACATCTGAACATATTTTATGGAGTCCTATAACTTTTTAGTGCAATACGCTAAGAAATATATTACTCTGGTATTGGCATTTTAACGCTTGTATTTGCGTATTTAACTGCAATATGTCTCATATATTCCTCTCGTATTGGCATTTTAACGCTTGTATTTGCGTATATTACTGCAATATGTCTCATTTGAAACGAATTTGAATCAATGATCCGTACATATTTTACGGGGTCCTATAACTTTTTGGTGCAATACGCTAGGAAATATATTACTCTGGTATTGGCATTTTAACGCTTGTATTTGCCTATATTAGTGCAATATGTCTCATTTCAAACGAATTTGTATCAACATCTGAACATATTTTATGGAGTCCTATAACTTTTTAGTGCAATACGCTAAGAAATATATTACTCTGGTATTGGCAATTTAACGCTTGTATTTGCGTATTTAACTGCAATATGTCTCATATATTCCTCTCGTATTGGCATTTTAACGCTTGTATTCTCGTATATTACTGCAATATGTCTCATTTGAAACGAATTTGAATCAATTGATCCGCACATATTTTACAGGGTCCTATAACTTTTTGGTGCAATACGCTAGGAAATATATTACTCTGGTATTGGCATTTTAACGCTTGTATTTGCGTATATTACTGCAATATGTCTCATTTCAAACGAATTTGTATCAACATCTGAACATATTTTATGGAGTCCTATAACTTTTTAGTGCAATACGCTAAGAAATATATTACTCTGGTATTGGCACTTTAACGCTTGTATTTGCGTATTTAACTGCAATATGTCTCATATATTCCTCTCGTATTGGCATTTTAACGCTTGTATTTGCGTATATTACTGCAATATGTCTCATTTGAAACGAATTTGAATCAATGATCCGTACATATTTTACGGGGTCCTATAACTTTTTGGTGCAATACGCTAGGAAATATATTACTCTGGTATTGGCATTTTAACGCTTGTATTTGCCTATATTAGTGCAATATGTCTCATTTCAAACGAATTTGTATCAACATCTGAACATATTTTATGGAGTCCTATAACTTTTTAGTGCAATACGCTAAGAAATATATTACTCTGGTATTGGCAATTTAACGCTTGTATTTGCGTATTTAACTGCAATATGTCTCATATATTCCTCTCGTATTGGCATTTTAACGCTTGTATTCTCGTATATTACTGCAATATGTCTCATTTGAAACGAATTTGAATCAATTGATCCGCACATATTTTACGGGGTCCTATAACTTTTTGGTGCAATACGCTAGGAAATATATTACTCTGGTATTGGCATTTTAACGCTTGTATTTGCCTATATTAGTGCAATATGTCTCATTTCAAACGAATTTGTATCAACATCTGAACATATTTTATGGAGTCCTATACCTTTTTAGTGCAATACGCTAGGAAATATATTACTCTGGTATTGGCATTTTAACGCTTGTATTTGCCTATATTAGTGCAATATGTCTCATTTCAAACGAATTTGTATCAACATCTGAACATATTTTATGGAGTCCTATAACTTTTTAGTGCAATACGCTAAGAAATATATTACTCTGGTATTGGCATTTTAACGCTTGTATTTGCGTATTTAACTGCAATATGTCTCATATATTCCTCTCGTATTGGCATTTTAACGCTATATGTCTCATTTGAAACGAATTTGAATCAATATCTGAACATTTTTAATGGTGGCCTATAACTTTTTGGTGCAATACGCTAGAAAAATATATTACTCTGGTATTGGCATTTTAACGCTTGTATTTGCCTATATTAGTGCAATATGTCTCATTTCAAACGAATTTGTATCAACATCTGAACATATTTTATGGAGTCCTATACCTTTTTAGTGCAATACGCTAGGAAATATATTACTCTGGTATTGGCATTTTAACGCTTGTATTTGCCTATATTAGTGCAATATGTCTCATTTCAAACGAATTTGTATCAACATCTGAACATATTTTATGGAGTCCAATAACTTTTTAGTGCAATACGCTAAGAAATATATTACTCTGGTATTGGCAATTTAACGCTTGTATTTGCGTATTTAACTGCAATATGTCTCCTATATTCCTCTCGTATTGGCATTTTAACGCTTGTATTCTCGTATATTACTGCAATATGTCTCATTTGAAACGAATTTGAATCAATTGATCCGTACATATTTTACGGGGTCCTATAACTTTTTGGTGCAATACGCTAGGAAATATATTACTCTGGTATTGGCATTTTAACGCTTGTATTTGCCTATATTAGTGCAATATGTCTCATTTCAAACGAATTTGTATCAACATCTGAACATATTTTATGGAGTCCTATAACTTTTTAGTGCAATACGCTAAGAAATATATTACTCTGGTATTGGCATTTTAACGCTTGTATTTGCGTATTTAACTGCAATATGTCTCATATATTCCTCTCGTATTGGCATTTTAACGCTTGTATTTGCGTATATTACTGCTATATGTCTCATTTGAAACGAATTTGAATCAATATCTGAACATTTTTAATGGTGGCCTATAACTTTTTGGTGCAATACGCTAGGAAATATATTACTCTGGTATTGGCATTTTAACGCTTGTATTTGCGTATATTAATGCAATATGTCTCATTTCAAACGAATTTGTATCAACATCTGAACATATTTTATGGAGTCCTAAACTTTTTAGTGCAATACGCTAAGAAATATATTACTCTGGTATTGGCATTTTAACGCTTGTATTTGCGTATTTAACTGCAATATGTCTCATATATTCCTCTCGTATTGGCATTTTAACGCTTGTATTTGCATATATTACTGCTATATGTCTCATTTGAAACGAATTTGAATCAATATCTGAACATTTTTAATGGTGGCCTATAACTTTTTGGTGCAATACGCTAGGAAATATATTACTCTGGTATTGGCATTTTAACGCTTGTATTTGCGTATATTAATGCGATATGTCTCATTTCAAACGAATTTGTATCAACATCTGAACATATTTTATGGAGTCCTATTACTTTTTAGTGCAATACGCTAAGAAATATATTACTCAGGTATTGGCAATTTAACGCTTGTATTTGCGTATTTAACTGCAATATGTCTCATATATTCCTCTCGTATTGGCATTTTAACGCTTGTATTCTCGTATATTACTGCAATATGTCTCATTTGAAACGAATTTGAATCAATTGATCCGCACATATTTTACGGGGTCCTATAACTTTTTGGTGCAATACGCTAGGAAATATATTACTCTGGTATTGGCATTTTAACGCTTGTATTTGCCTATATTAGTGCAATATGTCTCATTTCAAACGAATTTGTATCAACATCTGAACATATTTTATGGAGTCCTATAACTTTTTAGTGCAATACGCTAGGAAATATATTACTCTGGTATTGGCATTTTAACGCTTGTATTTGCCTATATTAGTGCAATATGTCTCATTTCAAACGAATTTGTATCAACATCTGAACATATTTTATGGAGTCCTATAACTTTGTAGTGCAATACGCTAAGAAATATATTACTCTGGTATTGGCATTTTAACGCTTGTATTTGCGTATTTAACTGCAATATGTCTCATATATTCCTCTCGTATTGGCATTTTAACGCTTGTATTCTCGTATATTACTGCAATATGTCTCATTTGAAACGAATTTGAATCAATTGATCCGCACATATTTTACGGGGTCCTATAACTTTTTGGTGCAATACGCTAGGAAATATATTACTCTGGTATTGGCATTTTAACGATTGTATTTGCCTATATTAGTGCAATATGTCTCATTTCAAACGAATTTGTATCAACATCTGAACATATTTTATGGAGTCCTATAACTTTTTAGTGCAATACGCTAAGAAATATATTACTCTGGTATTGGCATTTTAACGCTTGTATTTGCGTATTTAACTGCAATATGTCTCATATATTCCTCTCGTCTTGGCATATTAACGCTTGTATTTGCGTATATTACAGCAATATGTCTCATTTGAAACGAATTTTAATCAATTGATCCGTACATATTTTACGGGGTCCTATAACTTTTTGGTGCAATACGCTAGGAAATATATTACTCTGGTATTGGCATTTTAACGCTTGTATTTGCGTATATTACTGCAATATGTCTCATTTCAAACGAATTTGTATCAACATCTGAACATATTTTATGGAGTCCTATAACTTTTTAGTGCAATACGCTAAGAAATATATTGCTCTGGTATTGGCATTTTAACGCTTGTATTTGCGTATTTAACTGCAATATGTCTCATATATTCCTCTCGTATTGGCATTTTAACGCTTGTATTTGCGTATATTACTGCAATATGTCTCATTTGAAACGAATTTGAATCAATGATCCGTACATATTTTACGGGGTCCTATAACTTTTTGGTGCAATACGCTAGGAAATATATTACTCTGGTATTGGCATTTTAACGCTTGTATTTGCCTATATTAGTGCAATATGTCTCATTTCAAACGAATTTGTATCAACATCTGAACATATTTTATGGAGTCCAATAACTTTTTAGTGCAATACGCTAAGAAATATATTACTCTGGTATTGGCATTTTAACGCTTGTATTTGCGTATTTAACTGCAATATGTCTCATATATTCCTCTCGTATTGGCATTTTAACGCTTGTATTTGCGTATATTACTGCTATATGTCTCATTTGAAACGAATTTGAATCAATATCTGAACATTTTTAATGGTGAACTTAAAACTTATAAGTACAATACGCTAAGAAATATATTACTCTGTTATTGGCATTTTAACGCTTGTATTTGCGTATATTACTGCAATATGTCTCATATATTCCTCTCGTATTGGCATATTAACGCTTGTATTTGCGTATATTACAGCAATATGTCTCATTTGAAACGAATTTGAATCAATTGATCCGTACATATTTTACGGGGTCCTATAACTTTTTGGTGCAATACGCTAGGAAATATATTACTCTGGTATTGGCATTTTAACGCTTGTATTTGCGTATATTACTGCAATATGTCTCATTTCAAACGAATTTGTATCAACATCTGAACATATTTTATGGAGTCCTATAACTTTTTAGTGCAATACGCTAAGAAATATATTACTCTGGTATTGGCATTTTAACGCTTGTATTTGCGTATTTAACTGCAATATGTCTCATATATTCCTCTCGTATTGGCATTTTAACGCTTGTATTTGCGTATATTACTGCAATATGTCTCATTTGAAACGAATTTGAATCAATGATCCGTACATATTTTACGGGGTCCTATAACTTTTTGGTGCAATACGCTAGGAAATATATTACTCTGGTATTGGCATTTTAACGCTTGTATTTGCCTATATTAGTGCAATATGTCTCATTTCAAACGAATTTGTATCAACATCTGAACATATTTTATGGAGTCCTATAACTTTTTAGTGCAATACGCTAAGAAATATATTACTCTGGTATTGGCAATTTAACGCTTGTATTTGCGTATTTAACTGCAATATGTCTCATATATTCCTCTCGTATTGGCATTTTAACGCTATATGTCTGATTTGAAACGAATTTGAATCAATATCTGAACATTTTTAATGGTGGCCTATAACTTTTTGGTGCAATACGCTAGTAAATATATTACTCTGGTATTGGCATTATAACGCTTGTATTTGCGTATATTAATGCAATATGTGTCATTTCAAACGAATTTGTATCAACATCTGAACATATTTTATGGAGTCCTATAACTTTTTAGTGCAATACGCTAAGAAATATATTACTCTGGTATTGGCATTTTAACGCTTGTATTTGCCTATATTAGTGCAATATGTCTCATTTCAAACGAATTTGTATCAACATCTGAACATATTTTATGGAGTCCAATAACTTTTTAGTGCAATACGCTAAGAAATATATTACTCTGGTATTGGCAATTTAACGCTTGTATTTGCGTATTTAACTGCAATATGTCTCATATATTCCTCTCGTATTGGCATTTTAAACGCTTGTATTCTCGTATATTACTGCAATATGTCTCATTTGAAACGAATTTGAATCAATTGATCCGTACATATTTTACGGGGTCCTATAACTTTTTGGTGCAATACGCTAGGAAATATATTACTCTGGTATTGGCATTTTAACGCTTGTATTTGCCTATATTAGTGGAATATGTCTCATTTCAAACGAATTTGTATCAACATCTGAACATATTTTATGGAGTCCTATAACTTTTTAGTGCAATACGCTAAGAAATATATTACTCTGGTATTGGCATTTTAACGCTTGTATTTGCGTATTTAACTGCAATATGTCTCATATATTCCTCTCGTATTGGCATTTTAACGCTTGTATTTGCGTATATTACTGCTATATGTCTCATTTGAAACGAATTTGAATCAATATCTGAACATTTTTAATGGTGGCCTATAACTTTTTGGTGCAATACGCTAGGAAATATATTACTCTGGTATTGGCATTTTAACGCTTGTATTTGCGTATATTAATGCAATATGTCTCATTTCAAACGAATTTGTATCAACATCTGAACATATTTTATGGAGTCCTATAACTTTTTAGTGCAATACGCTAAGAAATATATTACTCTGGTATTGGCAATTTAACGCTTGTATTTGCTTACATAACTGCAATATGTCTCATATATTCTCGTATATTACTGCAATATGTCTCATTTGAAACGAATTTGAATTAATTGATCCGTACATATTTTACGGGGTCCTATAACTTTTTGGTGCAATACGCTAGGAAATATATTACTCTGGTATTGGCATTTTAACGCTTGTATTTGCCTATATTAGTGAAATATGTCTCATTTCAAACGAATTTGTATCAACATCTGAACATATTTTATGGAGTCCTATAACTAATTTAGTGCAATACGCTAAGAAATATATTACTCTGGTATTGGCATTTTAACGCTTGTATTTGCGTATTTAACTGCAATATGTCTCATATATTCCTCTCGTATTGGCATTTTAACGCTTGTATTTGCGTATATTACTGCTATATGTCTCATTTGAAACGAATTTGAATCAATGATCCGTACATATTTTACGGGGTCCTATAACTTTTTGGTGCAATACGCCAGGAAATATATTACTCTGGTATTGGCATTTTAACGCTTGTATTTGCCTATATTAGTGCAATATGTCTCATTTCAAACGAATTTGTATCAACATCTGAACATATTTTATGGAGTCCAATAACTTTTTAGTGCAATACGCTAAGAAATATATTACTCTGGTATTGGCATTTTAACGCTTGTATTTGCGTATTTAACTGCAATATGTCTCATATATTCCTCTCGTATTGGCATTTTAACGCTTGTATTTGCGTATATTACTGCTATATGTCTCATTTGAAACGAATTTGAATCAATATCTGAACATTTTTAATGGTGAACTATAACTTATAAGTACAATACGCTAAGAAATATATTACTCTGTTATTGGCATTTTAACGCTTGTATTTGCGTATATTACTGCAATATGTCTCATATATTCCTCTCGTATTGGCATATTAACGCTTGTCTTTGCGTATATTACAGCAATATGTCTCATTTGAAACGAATTTGAATCAATTGATCCGTACATATTTTACGGGGTCCTATAACTTTTTGGTGCAATACGCTAGGAAATATATTACTCTGGTATTGGCATTTTAACGCTTGTATTTGCGTATATTACTGCAATATGTCTCATTTCAAACGAATTTGTATCAACATCTGAACATATTTTATGGAGTCCTATAACTTTTTAGTGCAATACGCTAAGAAATATATTACTCTGGTATTGGCACTTTAACGCTTGTATTTGCGTATTTAACTGCAATATGTCTCATATATTCCTCTCGTATTGGCATTTTAACGCTTGTATTTGCGTATATTACTGCAATATGTCTCATTTGAAACGAATTTGAATCAATGATCCGTACATATTTTACGGGGTCCTATAACTTTTTGGTGCAATACGCTAGGAAATATATTACTCTGGTATTGGCATTTTAACGCTTGTATTTGCCTATATTAGTGCAATATGTCTCATTTCAAACGAATTTGTATCAACATCTGAACATATTTTATGGAGTCCTATAACTTTTTAGTGCAATACGCTAAGAAATATATTACTCTGGTATTGGCAATTTAACGCTTGTATTTGCGTATTTAACTGCAATATGTCTCATATATTCCTCTCGTATTGGCATTTTAACGCTTGTATTCTCGTATATTACTGCAATATGTCTCATTTGAAACGAATTTGAATCAATTGATCCGCACATATTTTACGGGGTCCTATAACTTTTTGGTGCAATACGCTAGGAAATATATTACTCTGGTATTGGCATTTTAACGCTTGTATTTGCCTATATTAGTGCAATATGTCTCATTTCAAACGAATTTGTATCAACATCTGAACATATTTTATGGAGTCCTATACCTTTTTAGTGCAATACGCTAGGAAATATATTACTCTGGTATTGGCATTTTAACGCTTGTATTTGCCTATATTAGTGCAATATGTCTCATTTCAAACGAATTTGTATCAACATCTGAACATATTTTATGGAGTCCTATAACTTTTTAGTGCAATACGCTAAGAAATATATTACTCTGGTATTGGCATTTTAACGCTTGTATTTGCGTATTTAACTGCAATATGTCTCATATATTCCTCTTGTATTGGCATTTTAACGCTATATGTCTCATTTGAAACGAATTTGAATCAATATCTGAACATTTTTAATGGTGGCCTATAACTTTTTGGTGCAATACGCTAGAAAAATATATTACTCTGGTATTGGCATTTTAACGCTTGTATTTGCCTATATTAGTGCAATATGTCTCATTTCAAACGAATTTGTATCAACATCTGAACATATTTTATGGAGTCCTATACCTTTTTAGTGCAATACGCTAGGAAATATATTACTCTGGTATTGGCATTTTAACGCTTGTATTTGCCTATATTAGTGCAATATGTCTCATTTCAAACGAATTTGTATCAACATCTGAACATATTTTATGGAGTCCAATAACTTTTTAGTGCAATACGCTAAGAAATATATTACTCTGGTATTGGCAATTTAACGCTTGTATTTGCGTATTTAACTGCAATATGTCTCCTATATTCCTCTCGTATTGGCATTTTAACGCTTGTATTCTCGTATATTACTGCAATATGTCTCATTTGAAACGAATTTGAATCAATTGATCCGTACATATTTTACGGGGTCCTATAACTTTTTGGTGCAATACGCTAGGAAATATATTACTCTGGTATTGGCATTTTAACGCTTGTATTTGCCTATATTAGTGCAATATGTCTCATTTCAAACGAATTTGTATCAACATCTGAACATATTTTATGGAGTCCTATAACTTTTTAGTGCAATACGCTAAGAAATATATTACTCTGGTATTGGCATTTTAACGCTTGTATTTGCGTATTTAACTGCAATATGTCTCATATATTCCTCTCGTATTGGCATTTTAACGCTTGTATTTGCGTATATTACTGCTATATGTCTCATTTGAAACGAATTTGAATCAATATCTGAACATTTTTAATGGTGGCCTATAACTTTTTGGTGCAATACGCTAGGAAATATATTACTCTGGTATTGGCATTTTAACGCTTGTATTTGCGTATATTAATGCAATATGTCTCATTTCAAACGAATTTGTATCAACATCTGAACATATTTTATGGAGTCCTAAACTTTTTAGTGCAATACGCTAAGAAATATATTACTCTGGTATTGGCATTTTAACGCTTGTATTTGCGTATTTAACTGCAATATGTCTCATATATTCCTCTCGTATTGGCATTTTAACGCTTGTATTTGCATATATTACTGCTATATGTCTCATTTGAAACGAATTTGAATCAATATCTGAACATTTTTAATGGTGGCCTATAACTTTTTGGTGCAATACGCTAGGAAATATATTACTCTGGTATTGGCATTTTAACGCTTGTATTTGCGTATATTAATGCGATATGTCTCATTTCAAACGAATTTGTATCAACATCTGAACATATTTTATGGAGTCCTATTACTTTTTAGTGCAATACGCTAAGAAATATATTACTCTGGTATTGGCAATTTAACGCTTGTATTTGCGTATTTAACTGCAATATGTCTCATATATTCCTCTCGTATTGGCATTTTAACGCTTGTATTCTCGTATATTACTGCAATATGTCTCATTTGAAACGAATTTGAATCAATTGATCCGCACATATTTTACGGGGTCCTATAACTTTTTGGTGCAATACGCTAGGAAATATATTACTCTGGTATTGGCATTTTAACGCTTGTATTTGCGTATATTACTGCAATATGTCTCATTTCAAACGAATTTGTATCAACATCTGAACATATTTTATGGAGTCCTATAACTTTTTAGTGCAATACGCTAGGAAATATATTACTCTGGTATTGGCATTTTAACGCTTGTATTTGCCTATATTAGTGCAATATGTCTCATTTCAAACGAATTTGTATCAACATCTGAACATATTTTATGGAGTCCTATAACTTTTTAGTGCAATACGCTAAGAAATATATTACTCTGGTATTGGCATTTTAACGCTTGTATTTGCGTATTTAACTGCAATATGTCTCATATATTCCTCTCGTATTGGCATTTTAACGCTTGTATTCTCGTATATTACTGCAATATGTCTCATTTGAAACGAATTTGAATCAATTGATCCGCACATATTTTACGGGGTCCTATAACTTTTTGGTGCAATACGCTAGGAAATATATTACTCTGGTATTGGCATTTTAACGATTGTATTTGCCTATATTAGTGCAATATGTCTCATTTCAAACGAATTTGTATCAACATCTGAACATATTTTATGGAGTCCTATAACTTTTTAGTGCAATACGCTAAGAAATATATTACTCTGGTATTGGCATTTTAACGCTTGTATTTGCGTATTTAACTGCAATATGTCTCATATATTCCTCTCGTCTTGGCATTTTAACGCTTGTATTTGCGTATATTACAGCAATATGTCTCATTTGAAACGAATTTTAATCAATTGATCCGTACATATTTTACGGGGTCCTATAACTTTTTGGTGCAATACGCTAGGAAATATATTACTCTGGTATTGGCATTTTAACGCTTGTATTTGCGTATATTACTGCAATATGTCTCATTTCAAACGAATTTGTATCAACATCTGAACATATTTTATGGAGTCCTATAACTTTTTAGTGCAATACGCTAAGAAATATATTGCTCTGGTATTGGCATTTTAACGCTTGTATTTGCGTATTTAACTGCAATATGTCTCATATATTCCTCTCGTATTGGCATTTTAACGCTTGTATTTGCGTATATTACTGCAATATGTCTCATTTGAAACGAATTTGAATCAATGATCCGTACATATTTTACGGGGTCCTATAACTTTTTGGTGCAATACGCCAGGAAATATATTACTCTGGTATTGGCATTTTAACGCTTGTATTTGCCTATATTAGTGTAATATGTCTCATTTCAAACGAATTTGTATCAACATCTGAACATATTTTATGGAGTCCAATAACTTTTTAGTGCAATACGCTAAGAAATATATTACTCTGGTATTGGCATTTTAACGCTTGTATTTGCGTATTTAACTGCAATATGTCTCATATATTCCTCTCGTATTGGCATTTTAACGCTTGTATTTGCGTATATTACTGCTATATGTCTCATTTGAAACGAATTTGAATCAATATCTGAACATTTTTAATGGTGAACTTAAAACTTATAAGTACAATACGCTAAGAAATATATTACTCTGTTATTGGCATTTTAACGCTTGTATTTGCGTATATTACTGCAATATGTCTCATATATTCCTCTCGTATTGGCATATTAACGCTTGTATTTGCGTATATTACAGCAATATGTCTCATTTGAAACGAATTTGAATCAATTGATCCGTACATATTTTACGGGGTCCTATAACTTTTTGGTGCAATACGCTAGGAAATATATTACTCTGGTATTGGCATTTTAACGCTTGTATTTGCGTATATTACTGCAATATGTCTCATTTCAAACGAATTTGTATCAACATCTGAACATATTTTATGGAGTCCTATAACTTTTTAGTGCAATACGCTAAGAAATATATTACTCTGGTATTGGCAATTTAACGCTTGTATTTGCGTATTTAACTGCAATATGTCTCATATATTCCTCTCGTATTGGCATTTTAACGCTATATGTCTCATTTGAAACGAATTTGAATCAATATCTGAACATTTTTAATGGTGGCCTATAACTTTTTGGTGCAATACGCTAGGAAATATATTACTCTGGTATTGGCATTTTAACGCTTGTATTTGCCTATATTAGTGCAATATGTCTCATTTCAAACGAATTTGTATCAACATCTGAACATATTTTATGGAGTCCTATAACTTTTTAGTGCAATACGCTAAGAAATATATTACTCTGGTATTGGCAATTTAACGCTTGTATTTGCGTATTTAACTGCAATATGTCTCATATATTCCTCTCGTATTGGCATTTTAACGCTATATGTCTCATTTGAAACGAATTTGAATCAATATCTGAACATTTTTAATGGTGGCCTATAACTTTTTGGTGCAATACGCTAGTAAATATATTACTCTGGTATTGGCATTATAACGCTTGTATTTGCGTATATTAATGCAATATGTCTCATTTCAAACGAATTTGTATCAACATCTGAACATATTTTATGGAGTCCTATAACTTTTTAGTGCAATACGCTAAGAAATATATTACTCTGGTATTGGCATTTTAACGCTTGTATTTGCCTATATTAGTGCAATATGTCTCATTTCAAACGAATTTGTATCAACATCTGAACATATTTTATGGAGTCCAATAACTTTTTAGTGCAATACGCTAAGAAATATATTACTCTGGTATTGGCAATTTAACGCTTGTATTTGCGTATTTAACTGCAATATGTCTCATATATTCCTCTCGTATTGGCATTTTAACGCTTGTATTCTCGTATATTACTGCAATATGTCTCATTTGAAACGAATTTGAATCAATTGATCCGTACATATTTTACGGGGTCCTATAACTTTTTGGTGCAATACGCTAGGAAATATATTACTCTGGTATTGGCATTTTAACGCTTGTATTTGCCTATATTAGTGGAATATGTCTCATTTCAAACGAATTTGTATCAACATCTGAACATATTTTATGGAGTCCTATAACTTTTTAGTGCAATACGCTAAGAAATATATTACTCTGGTATTGGCATTTTAACGCTTGTATTTGCGTATTTAACTGCAATATGTCTCATATATTCCTCTCGTATTGGCATTTTAACGCTTGTATTTGCGTATATTACTGCTATATGTCTCATTTGAAACGAATTTGAATCAATATCTGAACATTTTTAATGGTGGCCTATAACTTTTTGGTGCAATACGCTAGGAAATATATTACTCTGGTATTGGCATTTTAACGCTTGTATTTGCTTACATAACTGCAATATGTCTCATATATTCCTCTCGTATTGGCATTTTAACGCTTGTATTTGCGTATTATACTGCTATATGTCTCATTTGAAACGAATTTGAATCAATGATCCGTACATATTTTACGGGGTCCTATAACTTTTTGGTGCAATACGCTAGGAAATATATTACTCTGGTATTGGCATTTTAACGCTTGTATTTGCCTATATTAGTGCAATATGTCTCATTTCAAACGAATTTGTATCAACATCTGAACATATTTTATGGAGTCCTATAACTTTTTAGTGCAATACGCTAAGAAATATATTACTCTGGTATTGGCATTTTAACGCTTGTATTTGCGTATTTAACTGCAATATGTCTCATATATTCCTCTCGTATTGGCATTTTAACGCTTGTATTTGCGTATATTACTGCTATATGTCTCATTTGAAACGAATTTGAATCAATATCTGAACATTTTTAATGGTGGCCTATAACTTTTTGGTGCAATACGCTAGGAAATATATTACTCTGGTATTGGCATTTTAACGCTTGTATTTGCGTATATTAATGCAATATGTCTCATTTCAAACGAATTTGTATCAACATCTGAACATATTTTATGGAGTCCTATAACTTTTTAGTGCAATACGCTAAGAAATATATTACTCTGGTATTGGCAATTTAACGCTTGTATTTGCTTACATAACTGCAATATGTCTCATATATTCCTCTCGTATTGGCATTTTAACGCTTGTATTCTCGTATATTACTGCAATATGTCTCATTTGAAACGAATTTGAATTAATTGATCCGTACATATTTTACGGGGTCCTATAACTTTTTGGTGCAATACGCTAGGAAATATATTACTCTGGTATTGGCATTTTAACGCTTGTATTTGCCTATATTAGTGAAATATGTCTCATTTCAAACGAATTTGTATCAACATCTGAACATATTTTATGGAGTCCTATAACTTTTTAGTGCAATACGCTAAGAAATATATTACTCTGGTATTGGCATTTTAACGCTTGTATTTGCGTATTTAACTGCAATATGTCTCATATATTCCTCTCGTATTGGCATTTTAACGCTTGTATTTGCGTATATTACTGCTATATGTCTCATTTGAAACGAATTTGAATCAATATCTGAACATTTTTAATGGTGGCCTATAACTTTTTGGTGCAATACGCTAGGAAATATATTACTCTGGTATTGGCATTTTAACGCTTGTATTTGCGTATATTACCGAAATATGTCTCATTTAAAACGAATTTGAAACAATATCTGAATATATTTTATTGGGTCCTATAACTTTTTGGTGCAATACGCTAGGAAATATATTACTCTGGTATTCGCATTTTAACGCTTGTAATTAAGTACACTACTGCAATATGTCTCATTTGAAACGAATTTGAATCAATATCTGAACATATTTTATGGAGTCCTATAACTTTTTAGTGCAAGACGCTAAGAAATATATTACACTGGTATTGGCATTTTAACGTTCGTATTTGCGTATATTCGTGCAATATGTCTCATTTCAAACGAATTTGTATCAACATCTGAACATATTTTATGGAGTTCTATAACTTTTTAATGCAATACGCTAGGAAATATATTACTCTGGTATTGACATTTTAACGCTTGTATTTGCGTATATTAGTACAATATGTCTCATTTCAAACGAATTTGTATCAACATCTGAACATATTTTATGGAGTCCTATAACTTTTTAATGCAATACGCTAGGAAATATATTACTCTGGAATTGGCATTTTAACGCTTGTATTTGCGTATATTACTGCAATATGTCCCATTTCAAATGAATTTGTATCAACATCTGAACACATTTTAAGGAGTCCTATAACTTTTTAGTGCAATACGCTAGGAAATATATTACTCTGGTATTGGCATTTTAACGCTTGTATTTGCGTATATAACTGCAATATGTCGCATATATTTGTCTCGTATTGGCATTTTAACGCTTGTGTTTGCGTATATTACTGCAATATGTCTCATTCGAAACTAATTTGAATCAATTGATCCGTACATATTTTACGGGGTCCCATAACTTTTTGGTGCAATACGCTAGGAAATATATTACTCTGGTATTGGCATTTTAACGCTTGTATTTGCGTATATTACCGAAATATGTCTCATTTAAAACGAATTTGAAACAATATCTGAATATATTTTATTGGGTCCTATAACTTTTTGGTGCAATACGCTAGGAAATATATTACTCTGGTATTCGCATTTTAACGCTTGTAATTAAGTACACTACTGCAATATGTCTCATTTGAAATGAATTTGAATCAATATCTGAACATATTTTATGGAGTCCTATAACTTTTTAGTGCAAGACGCTAAGAAATATATTACACTGGTATTGGCATTTTAACGTTCGTATTTGCGTATATTCGTGCAATATGTCTTATTTCAAAAGAATTTGTATCAACATCTGAACATATTTTATGGAATCCTATAACTTTTTAGTGCAAGATGCTAAGAAATATATTACTCTGGTATTGGCATTTTAACGCTTGTATTTGCGTATATAACTGCAATATGTCTCATATATTCCTCTCGTATTGGCATTTTAACACTTGTATTTGCGTATATTACTGCAATATGTCTCATTTGAAACAAATTTGAATCAATTGATCCGTACATATTTTACGGGGTCCTATAACTTTTTGGTGCAATACGCTAGGAAATATATTACTCTGGTATTGACATTTTAACGCTTGTATTTGCGTATATTAGTACAATATGTCTCATTTCAAACGAATTTGTATCAACATCTGAACATATTTTATGGAGTCCTATAACTTTTTAATGCAATACGCTAGGAAATATATTACTCTGGTATTCGCATTTTAACGCTTGTAATTAAGTACACTACTGCAATATGTCTCATTTGAAACGAATTTGAATCAATATCTGAACATATTTTATGGAGTCCTATAACTTTTTAGTGCAAGACGCTAAGAAATATATTACACTGGTATTGGAATTTTAACGTTCGTATTTGCGTATATTCGTGCAATATGTCTCATTTCAAACGAATTTGTATCAACATCTGAACATATTTTATGGAATCCTATAACTTTTTAGTGCAAGATGCTAAGAAATATATTACTCTGATATTGGCATTTTCACGCTTGTATTTGCGTATATAACTGCAAATGTCTCATATATTCCTCTCGTATTGGCATTTTAACACTTGTATTTGCGTATATTACTGCAATATGTCTCATTTGAAACGAATTTGAATCAATTGATCCGTACATATTTTACGGGGTCCTATAACTTTTTGGTGCAATACGCTAGGAAATATATTACTCTGGTATTGGCATTTTAACGCTTGTGTTTGCGTATATCAGTGCAATATGTCTCATTTCAAACGAATTTGTATCAACATCTGAACATATTTTATGGAGTCCTATAACTTTTTAGTGCAATACGCTAGGAAATATATTACTCTGGTATTGGCATTTTAACGCTTGTATTTGCGTATATTACTGCAATATGTCTCATTTCAAACGAATTTGTATCAACATCTGAACATATTTTATGGAGTCCTATAACTTTTTAGTGCAATACGCTAGGAAATATATTACTCTGGTATTGGCATTTTAACGCTTGTATTTGCGTATATAACTGCAATATGTCTCATATATTCCTCTCGTATTGGCATTTTAACACTTGTATTTGCGTATATTACTGCAATATGTCTCATTTGAAACAAATTTGAATCAATTGATCCGTACATATTTTACGGGGTCCCATAACTTTTTGGTGCAATACGCTAGGAAATATATTACTCTGGTATTGGCATTTTAACGCTTGTATTTGCGTATATTACCGAAATATGTCTCATTTAAAACGAATTTGAAACAATATCTGAATATATTTTATTGGGTCCTATAACTTTTTGGTGCAATACGCTAGGAAATATATTACTCTGGTATTCGCATTTTAACGCTTGTAATTAAGTACACTACTGCAATATGTCTCATTTGAAACGAATTTGAATCAATATCTGAACATATTTTATGGAGTCCTATAACTTTTTAGTGCAAGACGCTAAGAAATATATTACACTGGTATTTGCATTTTAACGTTCGTATTTGCGTATATTCGTGCAATATGTCTCATTTCAAACGAATTTGTATCAACATCTGAACATATTTTATGGAGTCCTATAACTTTTTAATGCAATACGCTAGGAAATATATTACTCTGGTATTGGCATTTTAACGCTTGTATTTGCGTATATTACTGCAATATGTCTCATTTCAAATGAATTTGTATCAACATCTGAACACATTTTAAGGAGTCCTATAACTTTTTAGTGCAATACGCTAGGAAATATATTATTCCGGTATTGGCGTTTTAACGCTTGTATTTGCGTATATTAGTGCAATATGTCTCATATATTCCTCTCGTATTGGCATTTTAACACTTGTATTTGCGTATATTACTGCAATATGTCTCATTTGAAACGAATTTGAATCAATTGATCCCTACATATTTTACGGGGTCCTATAACTTTTTGGTGCAATACGCTAGGAAATATATTACTCTGGTATTGGCATTTTAACGCTTGTATTTGCGTATAATAGTGCAATATGTCTCATTTCAAACGAATTTGTATCAACATCTGAACATTTTTTATGGAGTCCTATAACTTTTTAGTGCAATACGCTAGGAAATATATTACTCTGGTATTGGCATTTTAACGCTTGTGTTTGCGTATATTACAGTAATATGTCTCATTTGAAACGAATTGGAATCAATTGATCTGTACATATTTTATGGGGTCCTATAAATTTTTGGTGCAATACGCTAGGAAATATATTACTCTGGTATTGGCATCTTAACGCTTGTATTTGCGTATATTACTGCAATTTGTCTCATTTGGAACAAATTTGAATCAATATCTGAACATATATAATGGTGGCCTAAAACTTTTTGGTGCAATACGCTAGGAAATATATTACTCTGGTATTTGGCATTTTAACGCTTGTATTTGCGTATATTACTGAAATATGTCTCATTTAAAACGAATTTGAAACAATATCTGAATATATTTTATTGGGTCCTATAACTTTTTGGTGCAATACGCTAGGAAATATATTACTCTGGTATTCGCATTTTAACGCTTGTAGTAAGGTACACTACTGCAATATGTCTCATTTGAAACGAATTTGAATCAAAATCTGAACATATTTTATGGAGTCCTATAACTTTTTAGTGCAAGACGCTAAAAAATATATTACTCTGGTATTGGCATTTTAACGCTCGTATTTGCGTATATTAGTGCAATATGTCTCATTTCAAACGAAATTGTATCAACATCTGAACATATTTTATGGAATCCTATAACTTTTTAGTGCAAGATGCTAAGAAATATATTACTCTGATATTGGCATTTTCACGCTTGTATTTGCGTATATTAGTGCAATATGTCTCATTTCAAATGAATTTGTATCAACATCTGAATATATTTTATGGAGTCCTATAACTTTTTAGTGCAATACGCTAGGAAATATATTACTCTGGTATTGGCATATTAACGCTTGTATTTGCGTATATTAGTGCAATATGTCTCATTTCAAATGAATTTGTATCAACATCTGAATATATTTTATGGAGTCCTATAACTTTTTAGTGCAATACGCTAGGAAATATATTACTCTGGTATTGGCATTTTAACGCTTGTATTTGCGTATATAACTGCAATATGTCGCATATATTTGTCTCGTATTGGCATTTTAACGCTTGTGTTTGCGTATATTACTGCAATATGTCTCATTCGAAGCTAATTTGAATCAATTGATCCGTACATATTTTACGGGGTCCCTTAACTTTTTGGTGCATTACGCTAGGAAATATATTACTCTGGTATTGGCATCTTAACGCTTGTATTTGCGTATATTACTGCAATTTGTCTCATTTGGAACAAATTTGAATCAATATCTGAACATATATAATGGTGGCCTATAACTTTTTGGTGCAATACGCTAGGAAATATATTACTCTGGTATTTGGCATTTTAACGCTTGTATTTGCGTATATTACTGAAATATGTCTCATTTAAAACGAATTTGAAACAATATCTGAATATATTTTATTGGGTCCTATAACTTTTTGGTGCAATACGCTAGGAAATATATTACTCTGGTATTGGCATTTTAACGCTCGTATTTGCGTATATTAGTGCAATATGTCTCATTTCAAACGAAATTGTATCAACATCTGAACATATTTTATGGAATCCTATAACTTTTTAGTGCAAGATGCTAAGAAATATATTACTCTGATATTGGCATTTTCACGCTTGTATTTGCGTATATAACTGCAATATGTCTCATATATTTCTCTCGTATTGGCATTTTAACACTTGTATTTGCGTATATTACTGCAATATGTCTCATTTGAAACGAATTTGAATCAATTGATCCGTACATATTTTACGGGGTCCTATAACTTTTTGGTGCAATACGCTAGGAAATATATTACTCTGGTATTGACATTTTAACGCTTGTATTTGCGTATATTAGTACAATATGTCTCATTTCAAACGAATTTTTATCAACATCTGAACATATTTTATGGAGTCCTATAACTTTTTAGTGCAATACGCTAGGAAATATATTACTCTGGTATTGGCATTTTAACGCTTGTATTTGCGTATATTAGTGCAATATGTCTCATTTCAAATGAATTTGTATCAACATCTGAATATATTTTATGGAGTCCTATAACTTTTTAGTGCAATACGCTAGGAAATATATTACTCTGGTATTGGCATTTTAACGCTTGTATTTGCGTATATAACTGCAATATGTCGCATATATTTGTCTCGTATTGGCATTTTAACGCTTGTGTTTGCGTATATTACTGCAATATGTCTCATTCGAAGCTAATTTGAATCAATTGATCCGTACATATTTTACGGGGTCCCATAACTTTTTGGTGCATTACGCTAGGAAATATATTACTCTGGTATTGGCATCTTAACGCTTGTATTTGCGTATATTACTGCAATTTGTCTCATTTGGAACAAATTTGAATCAATATCTGAACATATATAATGGTGGCCTATAACTTTTTGGTGCAATACGCTAGGAAATATATTTCTCTGGTATTTGGCATTTTAACGCTTGTATTTGCGTATATTACTGAAATATGTCTCATTTAAAACGAATTTGAAACAATATCTGAATATATTTTATTGGGTCCTATAACTTTTTGGTGCAATACGCTAGGAAATATATTACTCTGGTATTCGCATTTTAACGCTTGTAATAAGGTACACTACTGCAATATGTCTCATTTGAAACGAATTTGAATCAAAATCTGAACATATTTTATGGAGTCCTATAACTTTTTAGTGCAAGACGCTAAGAAATATATTACTCTGGTATTGGCATTTTAACGCTCGTATTTGCGTATATTAGTGCAATATGTCTCATTTCAAACGAAATTGTATCAACATCTGAACAAATTTTATGGAATCCTATAACTTTTTAGTGCAAGATGCTAAGAAATATATTACTCTGATATTGGCATTTTCACGCTTGTATTTGCGTATATAACTGCAATATGTCTCATATATTTCTCTCGTATTGGCATTTTAACACTTGTATTTGCGTATATTACTGCAATATGTCTCATTTGAAACGAATTTGAATCAATTGATCCGTACATATTTTACGGGGTCCTATAACTTTTTGGTGCAATACGCTAGGAAATATATTACTCTGGTATTGACATTTTAACGCTTGTATTTGCGTATATTAGTACAATATGTCTCATTTCAAACGAATTTGTATCAACATCTGAACATATTTTATGGAGTCCTATAACTTTTTAATGCAATACGCTAGGAAATATATTACTCTGGTATTGGCATTTTAACGCTAGTATTTGCGTATATTACTGCAATATGTCTCATTTCAAACGAATTTGTATCAACATCTGAACATATTTTATGGAGTCCTATAACTTTTTAGTGCAATACGCTAGGAAATATATTACTCTGGTATTGGCATTTTAACGCTTGTATTTGCGTATATAACTGCAATATGTCTCATATATTCCTCTCGTATTGGCATTTTAACGCTTGTATATGCGTATATTACTGCAATATGTCTCATTTGAAACGATTTTGAATCAATATCTGAACATTTTTAATGGTGGCTTAAAACTCTTTAGTACAATACGCTAAGAAATATATTACTCAGATATTGGCATTCTAACGCTTGTATTTGCGTATATTACTGAAATATGTCTCATTTAAAACGAATTTGAAACAATATCTGAACATATTTTATTGGGTCCTATAACTTTTTGGTGCAAAACGCTAGGAAATATGTTACTCTGGTATTGGCATTTTAACGCTTGTATTTGCGTATATTACTGCAATATGTATCATTTTAAACGAATTTGTATCAACATCTGGAACATATTTTATGGAGTCCTATAACTTTTTAGTGCAATACGCTAAGAAATATATTACTCTGGTATTGGCATTTTAATGCTTGTATTTGCGTATCTAACTGCAATATGTCGCATATATTTGTCTCGTATTGACATTTTAACGCTTGTGTTTGCGTATATTACTGCAATATGTCTCATTCGAAACTAATTTGAATCAATTGATCCGTACATATTTTACGGGGTCCCATAACTTTTTGGTGCAATACGCTAGGAAATATATTACTCTGGTATTGGCATTTTAACGCTTGTATTTGCGTATATTAGTGCAATATGTCTCATATATATACCTCTCGTATTGGCATCTTAACGCTTGTATTTGCGTATATTACTGCAATATGTGTCATTTGAAACCAATTTGAATCAATTGATCTGTACAGATTTTATGGGTCCTATAACTTTTTGGTGCAATACGCTAGGAAATATATTACTCTGGTATTGGCATTTTAACGCTTATATTTGCGTATATTACTGGAATTTGTCTCATTTGAAACGAATTTGAATCAATATCTGAACATATATAATGGTGGCCTATAACTTTTTGGTGCAATACGCTAGGAAATATATTACTCTGGTATTGGCATTTTAACGCTTGTATTTGCTTTTTTTACTGATATATGTCTCATTTAAAACGAATTTGAATCAATATCTGAACATATTTTATTGGGTACTATAACTTTTCTGTGCAATACGCTAGGAAATATATTACTCTGGTATTGGCATTTTTACGCTTGTATTTGCGTATATAACTGCAATATGTCTCATATATTCCTCTCGTATTGGCATCTAAACGCTTGTATTTGCGTATATTACTGCAATATGTCTCATTTGAAACGAATTTGAATCAATTTCTGAACATATTTATTAGTGGCCTATAACTTTTTGGTGCAATACGCTAGGAAATATATTACTCTGGTATTGGCATTTTAACGCTTGTATTTGCGTATATAACTGCAATATGTCTCATATATTCCTCTCGTATTGGCATCTTAACGCTTGTATTTTCGTATATTACTGCAATATGTCTCATTTAAAACGAATTTGAGTCAATTTCTGAACATATTTAATGGTGGCCAATAACTTTTTGGTGCAATACGCTAGGAAATATATTACTCTGGTATTGGTATTTTAACGCTCGTATTTGCGTATATTAGTGCAATATGTCTCATTTCAAACGAATTTGTATCAACATCTGAACATATTTTATGGAATCCTATAACTTTTTAGTGCAAGACGCTAAGAAATATATTACTCTGATATTGGCATTTTAACGCTTGTATTAGCGTATATAACTGCAATATGTCTCATATATTTCCTCTCGTATTGGCATTTTAACACTTGTATTTGCGTATATTACTGCAATATGTCTCATTTGAAACGAATTTGAATCAATTGATCAGTACATATTTTACGGGGTCCTATAACTTTTTGGTGCAATACGCTAGGAAATATATTACTCTGTTATTGGCATTTTAAAGCTTGTATTTTGCGTATATTAGTGCAATATGTCTCATTTCAAACGAATTTGTATCAACATCTGAACATATTTTATGGAGTCCTATAACTTTTTAGTGAAATACGCTAGGAAATATATTACTCTGGTATTGGCATTTTAACGCTTGTATTTGCGTATATTACTGCAATATGTCTCATTTCAAACGAATTTGTATCAACATCTGAACATATTTTATGGAGTCCTATAACTTTTTAGTGCAATACGCTAGGAAATATATTACTCTGGTATTGGCATTTTAACGCTTGTATTTGCGTATATAACTGCAATATGTCGCATATATTCCTCTCATATTGGCATTTTAACGCTTGTATTTGCGTATATTACTGCAATATGTCTCATTTGAAACGAATTTGAATCAATTGATCCGTACATATTTTACGGGGTCTTATAACTTTTTGGTGCAATACGCTAGGAAATATATTACTCTGGTATTGGCATTTTAACGCTTGTATTTGCGTATATTAGTGCAATATGTCTCACTTCAAACGAATTTGTATCAACATCTGAACATATTTTATGGAGTCCTATAACTTTTTAGTGCAATACGCTAGGAAATATATTGCTCTGGTATTGGCATTTTAACGCTTATATTTGCGTATATTACAGTAATATGTCTCATTTGAAACGAATTGGAATCAATTGATCTGTACATATTTTTATGGGGTCCTATAAATTTTTAGTGCAATACGCTAGGAAATATTTTACTCTGGTATTGGTATTTTAAACGCTCGTATTTGCGTATATTAGTGCAATATGTCTCATTTCCAACGAAATTGTATCAACATCTGAACATATTTTATGGAATCCTATAACTTTTTAGTGCAAGACGCTAAGAAATATATTACTCTGATATTGGCATATTAACGCTTGTATTTGCGTATATAACTGCAATATGTCTCATATATTCCTCTCGTATTGGCATTTTAACACTTGTATTTGCGTATATTACTGCAATATGTCTCATTTGAAACGAATTTGAATCAATTGATCCTTACATATTTTATGTGGTCCTATAACTTTTTGGTGCAATACGCTAGGAAATATATTACTCTGGTATTGGCATTTTAACGCTTGTATTTGCGTATATTAATGCAATATGTCTCATTTCAAACGAATTTGTATCAACATCTGAACATATTTTATGGAGTCCTAT
>CALUEK010000230.1:0-112319 GCA_944039245.1 Nebria salina | reverse complement strand
TACCAGGAGTATACCAGAGTAATATACTTCCTAGCGTAATGCACCAAAAAGTTATGGGACCCCGTAAAATATGTACGGATCAATTGATTCAAATTAGTTTCGAATGAGACATATTGCAGTAATATACGCAAACACATGCGTTAAATTGCCAATACGAGACAAATATATGCGACATATTGCAGTTATATACGCAAATACAAGCGTTAAAATGCCAATACCAGAGTAATATATTTCCTAGCGTATTGCACTAAAAAGTTATAGGACTCCATAAAAAATGTTCAGATGTTGATACAAATTCGTTTGAAATGAGACATATTGCACTAATATACGCAAATACAAGCGTTAAAATGCCAATACCAGAGTAATATATTTCCTAGCGTAATGCACCAAAAAGTTATGGGACCCCGTAAAATATGTACGGATCAATTGATTCAAATTAGTTTCGAATGAGACATATTGCAGTAATATACGCAAACACATGCGTTAAATTGCCAATACGAGACAAATATATGCGACATATTGCAGTTATATACGCAAATACAAGCGTTAAAATGCCAATACCAGAGTAATATATTTCCTAGCGTATTGCACTAAAAAGTTATAGGACTCCATAAAATATGTTCAGATGTTGATACAAATTCGTTTGAAATGAGACATATTGCACTAATATACGCAAATACAAGCGTTAAAATTCCAATACCAGAGTAATATATTTCCTAGCGTAATGCACCAAAAAGTTATGGGACCCCGTAAAATATGTACGGATCAATTGATTCAAATTAGTTTCGAATGAGACATATTGCAGTAATATACGCAAACACAAGCGTTAAAATGCCAATACGAGACAAATATATGCGACATATTGCAGTTATATACGCAAATACAAGCATTAAAATGCCAATACCAGAGTAATATATTTCTTAGCGTATTGCACTAAAAAGTTATAGGACTCCATAAAATATGTTCCAGATGTTGATACAAATTCGTTTAAAATGATACATATTGCAGTAATATACGCAAATACAAGCGTTAAAATGCCAATACCAGAGTAATATATTTCCAAGCGTATTGCACCAAAAAGTTATAGGACCCCGTAAAATATGTACGGATCAATTGATTCAAATTCGTTTCAAATGAGACATATTGCAGTAATATACGCAAATACAAGCGTTAAAATGACAAATACCAGAGTAATATATTTCCTAGCGTATTGCACCAAAAAGTCATAGGCCACCATTATATATGTTCAGATATTGATTCAAATTTGTTCCAAATGAGACAAATTGCAGTAATATACGCAAATACAAGCGTTAAGATGCCAATACCAGAGTAATATATTTCCTAGCGTATTGCACCAAAAATTTATAGGACCCCATAAAATATGTACAGATCAATTGATTGAAATTCGTTTCAAATGAGACATATTACTGTAATATACGCAAATACTAGCGTTAAAATGCCAATACCAGAGTAATATATTTCCTAGCGTATTGCACTAAAAAGTTATAGGACTCCATAAAAAATGTTCAGATGTTGATACAAATTCGTTTGAAATGAGACATATTGCACTAATATACGCAAATACAAGCGTTAAAATGCCAATACCAGAGTAATATATTTCCTAGCGTAATGCACCAAAAAGTTATGGGACCCCGTAAAATATGTACGGATCAATTGATTCAAATTAGTTTCGAATGAGACATATTGCAGTAATATACGCAAACACATGCGTTAAATTGCCAATACGAGACAAATATATGCGACATATTGCAGTTATATACGCAAATACAAGCGTTAAAATGCCAATACCAGAGTAATATATTTCCTAGCGTATTGCACTAAAAAGTTATAGGACTCCATAAAATATGTTCAGATGTTGATACAAATTCGTTTGAAATGAGACATATTGCACTAATATACGCAAATACAAGCGTTAAAATGCCAATACCAGAGTAATATATTTCCTAGCGTATTGCACTAAAAAGTTATAGGACTCCATAAAATATGTTCAGATGTTGATACAAATTCGTTTGAAATGAGACATATTGCACTAATATACGCAAATACAAGCGTTAAAATGCCAATACCAGAGTAATATATTTCCTAGCGTATTGCACCAAAAAGTTATAGGACCCCGTAAAATATGTACGGATCAATTGATTCAAATTCGTTTCAAATGAGACATATTGCAGTAATATACGCAAATACAAGCGTTAAAATGCCAATACGAGGGGATTATATGAGACATATTGCAGTTATATACGCAAATACAAGCGTTAAAATGCCAATACCAGAGTAATATATTTCCTAGCGTATTGCACTAAAAAGTTATAGGACTCCATAAAATATGTTCAGATGTTGATACAAATTTGTTTGAAATGAGACATATTGCACTAATATACACAAATACGAGCGTTAAAATATCAATACCAGAGTAATATATTTCCTAGCGTATTGCACCAAAAAGTTATAGGCCACCATTAAATATGTTCAGATTCAAATTCATTTCAAATGAGACAAATTGCAGTAATATACGCAAATACAAGCGTTAAAATGCCAATACCAGAGTAATATATTTCCTAGCGTATTGCACCAAAAAGTTATAGGACCCCATAAAATATGTACAGATCAATTGATTTAAATTCGTTTCAAATGAGACATATTGCAGTAATATACGCAAATACAAGCGTTAAAATGCTAATACCAGAGTAATATATTTCCTAGCGTATTGCACTAAAAAGTTATAGGACTCCATAAAATATGTTCAGTTGTTGATACAAATTCGTTTGAAATGATACCTATTGCACTAATATACGCAAATACAAGCGTTAAAATGCCAATACCAGAGTAATATATTTCCTAGCGTATTGCACCAAAAAGTTATAGGACCCCGTAAAATATGTACGGATCAATTGATTCAAATTCGTTTCGAATGAGACATATTGCAGTAATATACGCAAACACAAGCGTTAAAATGCCAATACGAGACAAATATATGCGACATATTGCAGTTATATACGCAAATACAAGCGTTAAAATGCCAATACCAGAGTAATATATTTCTTAGCGTATTGCACTAAAAAGTTATAGGACTCCATAAAATATGTTCAGATGTTGATACAAATTCGTTTGAAATGAGACATATTGCAGTAATATACGCAAATAAAAGCGTTAAAATGCCAATACCAGAGTAATATATTTCCTAGCGTATTGCACCAAAAAGTTGTAGGACCCCGTAAAATATGTACGGATCAATTGATTCAAATTCGTTTCAAATGAGACATATTGCATTAATATACCCAAATACAAGTGTTAAAATGCCAATACCAGAGTAATATATTTCCTAGCGTATTGCACTAAAAAGTTATAGGACTCCATAAAATATTTCAGATGTAGATACAAATTCGCTTGAAATGAGACATATTGCAGTAATATACGCAAATACAAGCGTTAAAATGCCAATACCAGAGTAATATATTTCCTAGCGTATTGCACCAAAAAGTTATAGGACTCCATAAAATATGCTCAGATGTTGATACAAATTCGTTTGAAATGAGACATTTTGCACTAATATACACAAATACAAGCGTTAAAATGCCAATACCAGAGTAATATATTTCCTAGCGTATTGCACCAAAAAGTTGTAGGACCCCGTAAAATATGTACAGATCAATTGATTCAAATTCGTTTCAAATGAGACATATTGCACTAATATACGCAAATACAAGCGTTAAAATGTCAATACCAGAGTAATATATTTCCTAGCGTATTGCACCAAAAAGTTATAGGACCCCGTAAAATATGTACGGATCAATTGATTCAAATTCGTTTCAAATGAGACATATTGCAGTAATATACGCAAATACAAGTGTTAAAATGCCAATACGAGAGAAATATATGAGACATATTGCAGTTATATACGCAAATACAAGCGTGAAAATGCCAATATCAGAGTAATATATTTCTTAGCATCTTGCACTAAAAAGTTATAGGATTCCATAAAATATGTTCAGATGTTGATACAATTTCGTTTGAAATGAGACATATTGCACTAATATACGCAAATACGAGCGTTAAAATGCCAATACCAGAGTAATATATTTCTTAGCGTCTTGCACTAAAAAGTTATAGGACTCCATAAAATATGTTCAGATTTTGATTCAAATTCGTTTCAAATGAGACATATTGCAGTAGTGTACCTTATTACAAGCGTTAAAATGCGAATACCAGAGTAATATATTTCCTAGCGTATTGCACCAAAAAGTTATAGGACCCAATAAAATATATTCAGATATTGTTTCAAATTCGTTTTAAATGAGACATATTTCAGTAATATACGCAAATACAAGCGTTAAAATGCCAAATACCAGAGTAATATATTTCCTAGCGTATTGCACCAAAAAGTTATAGGCCACCATTATATATGTTCAGATATTGATTCAAATTTGTTCCAAATGAGACAAATTGCAGTAATATACGCAAATACAAGCGTTAAGATGCCAATACCAGAGTAATATATTTCCTAGCGTATTGCACCAAAAATTTAAAGGACCCCATAAAATATGTACAGATCAATTGATTCCAATTCGTTTCAAATGAGACATATTACTGTAATATACGCAAATACAAGCGTTAAAATGCCAATACCAGAGTAATATATTTCCTAGCGTATTGCACTAAAAAGTTATAGGACTCCATAAAAAATGTTCAGATGTTGATACAAATTCGTTTGAAATGAGACATATTGCACTATTATACGCAAATACAAGCGTTAAAATGCCAATACCAGAGTAATATATTTCCTAGCGTAATGCACCAAAATATGTACGGATCAATTGATTCAAATTAGTTTCGAATGAGACATATTGCAGTAATATACGCAAACACAAGCGTTAAAATGCCAATACGAGACAAATATATGCGACATATTGCAGTTATATACGCAAATACAAGCGTTAAAATGCCAATACCAGAGTAATATATTTCCTAGCGTATTGCACTAAAAAGTTATAGGACTCCATAAAATATATTCAGATGTTGATACAAATTCGTTTGAAATGAGACATATTGCACTAATATACGCAAATACAAGCGTTAAAATGCCAATACCAGAGTAATATATTTCCTAGCGTATTGCACCAAAAAGTTATAGGACCCCGTAAAATATGTACGGATCAATTGATTCAAATTCGTTTCAAATGAGACATATTGCATTAATATACGCAAATACAAGCGTTAAAATGCCAATACGAGAGGAATATATGAGACATATTGCAGTTATATACGCAAATACAAGCGTTAAAATGCCAATACCAGATTAATATATTTCCTAGCGTATTGCACCAAAAAGTTATAGGACCCCGTAAAATATGTAGGGATCAATTGATTCAAATTCGTTTCAAATGAGACATATTGCAGTAATATACGCAAATACAAGTGTTAAAATGCCAATACGAGAGGAATATATGAAACATATTGCACTAATATACGCAAATACAAGCGTTAAAACGCCAATACCGGAATAATATATTTCCTAGCGTATTGCACCAAAAAGTTATAGGACCCCGTAAAATATGTACGGATCAATTGATTCAAATTCGTTTCAAATGAGATATATTGCAGTAATATACGCAAATACAAGTGTTAAAATGCAATACGAGAGGAATATATGAGACATATTGCAGTTATATACGCAAATACAAGCGTGAAAATGCCAATATCAGAGTAATATATTTCTTAGCATCTTGCACTAAAAAGTTATAGGATTCTATAAAATATGTTCAGATGTTGATACAAATTCGTTTGAAATGAGACATATTGCACGAATATACGCAAATACGAACGTTAAAATGACAATACCAGAGTAATATATTTCTTAGCGTCTTGCACTAAAAAGTTATAGGACTCCATAAAATATGTTCAGATGTTGATACAAATTCGTTTGAAATGAGACATATTGCACTGATATACGCAAACACAAGCGTTAAAATGCCAATACCAGAGTAATATATTTCCTAGCGTATTGCACCAAAAAGTTATAGGACCCCGTAAAATATGTACGGATCAATTGATTCAAATTCGTTTCAAATGAGATATATTGCAGTAATATACGCAAATACAAGTGTTAAAATGCAATACGAGAGGAATATATGAGACATATTGCAGTTATATACGCAAATACAAGCGTGAAAATGCCAATATCAGAGTAATATATTTCTTAGCATCTTGCACTAAAAAGTTATAGGATTCCATAAAATATGTTCAGATGTTGATACAAATTCGTTTGAAATGAGACATATTGCACGAATATACGCAAATACGAACGTTAAAATGCCAATACCAGTGTAATATATTTCTTAGCGTCTTGCACTAAAAAGTTATAGGACTCCATAAAATATGTTCAGATATTGATTCAAATTCGTTTCAAATGAGACATATTGCAGTAGTGTACTTAATTACAAGCGTTAAAATGCGAATACCAGAGTAATATATTTCCTAGCGTATTGCACCAAAAAGTTATAGGACCCAATAAAATATATTCAGATATTGTTTCAAATTCGTTTTAAATGAGACATATTTCGGTAATATACGCAAATACAAGCGTTAAAATGCCAATACCAGAGTAATATATTTCCTAGCGTATTGCACCAAAAAGTTATGGGACCCCGTAAAATATGTACGGATCAATTGATTCAAATTAGTTTCGAATGAGACATATTGCAGTAATATACGCAAACACAAGCGTTAAAATGCCAATACGAGACAAATATATGCGACATATTGCAGTTATATACGCAAATACAAGCGTTAAAATGCCAATACCAGAGTAATATATTTCCTAGCGTATTGCACTAAAAAGTTATAGGACTCCTTAAAATGTGTTCAGATGTTGATACAAATTCATTTGAAATGAGACATAATGCAGTAATATACGCAAATACAAGCGTTAAAATGCCAATACCAGAGTAATATATTTCCTAGCGTATTGCATTAAAAAGTTATAGGACTCCATAAAATATGTTCAGATGTTGATACAAATTCGTTTGAAATGAGACATATTGCACGAATATACGCAAATACGAACGTTAAAATGCCAATACCAGTGTAATATATTTCTTAGCGTCTTGCACTAAAAAGTTATATGACTCCATAAAATATGTTCAGATTTTGATTCAAATTCGTTTCAAATGAGACATATTGCAGTAGTGTACCTTATTACAAGCGTTAAAATGCGAATACCAGAGTAATATATTTCCTAGCGTATTGCACCAAAAAGTTATAGGACCCAATAAAATATATTCAGATATTGTTTCAAATTCGTTTTAAATGAGACATATTTCGGTAATATACGCAAATACAAGCGTTAAAATGCCAATACCAGAGTAATATATTTCCTAGCGTATTGCACCAAAAAGTTATAGGACCCCGTAAAATATGTACGGATCAATTGATTCAAATTTGTTTCAAATGAGACATATTGCAGTAATATACGCAAATACAAGTGTTAAAATGCCAATACGAGAGGAATATATGAGACATATTGCAGTTATATACGCAAATACAAGCGTTAAAATGCCAATACCAGAGTAATATATTTCCTAGCTTATTGCACTAAAAAGTTATAGGACTCCATAAAATATGTTCAGATGTTGATACGAATTCGTTTGAAATGAGACATATTGCAGTAATATACGCAAATACAAGCGTTAAAATGCCAATACCAGAGTATTATATTTCCTAGCGTATTGCACTAAATAGTTATAGGACTCCATAAAATATGTTCAGATGTTGATACAAATTCGTTTGAAATGAGACATATTGCACTGAAATACGCAAACACAAGCGTTAAAATGCCAATACCAGAGTAATATATTTCCTAGCGTATTGCACCAAAAAGTTATGGGACCCCGTAAAATATGTACGGATCAATTGATTCAAATTCGTTTCAAATGAGACATATTGCAGTTATATACAAAAATACAAGCGTTAAAATGGTAATACCAGAGAAATATATTTCCTAGCGTATTGCACTAAAAAGTTATAGGACTCCATAAAATATGTTCAGATGTTGATACAAATTCGTTTGAAATGAGACATATTGCACTAATATACGCAAATACAAGCGTTAAAATGCCAATACCAGAGTAATATATTTCCTAGCGCATTGCACCAAAAAGTTATAGGACCCCGTAAAATATGTACGGATTAATTGATTCAAATTCGTTTCAAATGAGACATATTGCAGTAATATACGCAAATACAAGTGTTAAAATGCCAATACGAGAGGAATATATGAGACATATTGCAGTTATATACGCAAATACAAGCGTTAAAATGCCAATATCAGAGTAATATATTTCTTAGCGTCTTGCACTAAAAAGTTATAGGATTCCATAAAATATGTTCAGATGTTGATACAAATTCGTTTGAAATGAGACATATTGCACTAATATACGCAAATACGAGCGTTAAAATACCAATACCAGAGTAATATATTTCCTAGCGTATTGCACCAAAAAGTTATTGGCCACCATTAAATATGTTCAGATTCAAAATCATTTCAAATGAGACAAATTGCAGTAATATACGCAAATACAAGCGTTAAAATGCCAATACCAGAGTAATATATTTCCTAGCGTATTGCACCAAAAAGTTATAGGACCCCATAAAATATGTACAGATCAATTGATTTAAATTCGTTTCAAATGAGACATATTGCTGTAATATACGCAAATACAAGCGTTAAAATGCTAATACCAGAGTAATATATTTCCTAGCGTATTGCACCAAAAAGTTATAGGACCCCGTAAAATATGTAGGGATCAATTGATTCAAATTCGTTCAAATGAGACATATTGCAGTAATATACGCAAATACAAGTGTTAAAATGCCAATACGAGAGGAATATATGAGACATATTGCACTAATATACGCAAATACAAGCGTTAAAATGCCAATACCAGAATAATATATTTCCTAGCGTATTGCACCAAAAAGTTATAGGCCACCATTATATATGTTCAGATATTGATTCAAATTCGTTCCAAATGAGACATATTGCTGTAATATACGCAAATACAAGCGTTAAAATGCCAATACCAGATTAATATATTTCCTAGCGTATTGCACCAAAAAGTTATAGGACCCCGTAAAATATATACGGATCAATTGATTCAAATTCGTTTCAAATGAGACATATTACTGTAATATACGCAAATACAAGCGTTAAAATGCCAATACGAGAGGAATATATGAGACATATTGCAGTTATATACGCAAATACAAGCGTGAAAATGCCAATACCAGAGTAATATATTTCCTAGCGTATTGCACTAAAAGTTATAGGATTCCATAAAATATGTTCAGATGTTGATACAAATTCGTTTGAAATGAGACATTATGCACTAATATACGCAAATACGAGCGTTAAAATGCCAATACCAGAGTAATATATTTCTTAGCCTCTTGCACTAAAAAGTTATAGGACTCCATAAAATATGTTCAGATATTGATTGAAATTCGTTTCAAATGAGACATATTGCAGTAGTGTACTTAATTACAAGCGTTAAATTGCGAATACCAGAGTAATATATTTCCTAGCGTATTGCACCAAAAAGTTATAAGACCCAATAAAATATATTCAGATATTGTTTCAAATTCGTTTTAACTGAGACATATTTCAGTAATATACGCAAATACAAGCGTTAAAATGCCAATACCAGAGTAATATATATCCTAGCGTATTGCACCAAAAAGTTATAGGCCACCATTATATATGTTCAGATATTGATTCAAATTCGTTCCAAATGAGACAAATTGCAGTAATATACGCAAATACAAGCGTTAAGATGCCAATACCAGAGTAATATATTTCCTAGCGTATTGCACCAAAAATTTATAGGACCCCATAAAATATGTACAGATCAATTGATTCAAATTCGTTTCAAATGAGACATATTACTGTAATATACGCAAATACAAGCGTTAAAATGCCAATACCAGAGTAATATATTTCCTAGCGTATTGCACTAAAACGTTATAGGACTCCATAAAAAATGTTCAGATGTTGATACAAATTCGTTTGAAATGAGACATATTGCACTAATATACGCAAATACAAGCACTAAATGCCAATACCAGAGTAATATATTTCCTAGCGTAATGCACCAAAAAGTTATGGGACCCCGTAAAATATGTACGGATCAATTGATTCAAATTATTTTCGAATGAGACATATTGCAGTAATATACGCAAACACAAGCGTTAAAATGCCAATACGAGACAAATATATGCGACATATTGCAGTTATATACGCAAATACAAGCATTAAAATGCCAATACCAGAGTAATATATTTCTTAGCGTATTGCACTAAAAAGTTATAGGACTCCATAAAATATGTTCCAGATGTTGATACAAATTCGTTTAGAATGATACATATTGCAGTAATATACGCAAATACAAGCGTTAAAATGCCAATACCAGAGTAATATATTTCCTAGCGTATTGCACTAAAAAGTTATAGGACTCCATAAAATATGTTCAGATGTTGATACAAATTCGTTTGAAATGAGACATATTGCACTAATATACGCAAATACAAGCGTTAAAATGCCAATACCAGAGTAATATATTTCCTAGCGTATTGCACCAAAAAGTTATAGGACCCCGTAAAATATGTACGGATCAATTGATTCAAATTCGTTTCAAATGAGACATATTGCAGTAATATACGCAAATACAAGCGTTAAAATGCCAATACGAGGGGATTATATGAGACATATTGCAATTATATACGCAAATACAAGCGTTAAAATGCCAATACCAGAGTAATATATTTCCTAGCGTATTGCACTAAAAAGTTATAGGACTCCATAAAATATGTTCAGATGTTGATACAAATTTGTTTGAAATGAGACATATTGCACTAATATACGCAAATACGAGCGTTAAAATATCAATACCAGAGTAATATATTTCCTAGCGTATTGCACCAAAAAGTTATAGGCCACCATTAAATATGTTCAGATTCAAAATCATTTCAAATGAGACAAATTGCAGTAATATACGCAAATACAAGCGTTAAAATGCCAATACCAGAGTAATATATTTCCTAGCGTATTGCACCAAAAAGTTATAGGACCCCATAAAATATGTACAGATCAATTGATTTAAATTCGTTTCAAATGAGACATATTGCTGTAATATACGCAAATACAAGCGTTAAAATGCTAATACCAGAGTAATATATTTCCTAGCGTATTGCACTAAAAAGTTATAGGACTCCATAAAATATGTTCAGTTGTTGATACAAATTCGTTTGAAATGATACCTATTGCACTAATATACGTAAATGCAAGCGTTAAAATGCCAATACCAGAGTAATATATTTCCTAGCGTATTGCACCAAAAAGTTATAGGACCCCGTAAAATATGTACGGATCAATTGATTCAAATTCGTTTCGAATGAGACATATTGCAGTAATATACGCAAACACAAGCGTTAAAATGCCAATACGAGACAAATATATGCGACATATTGCAGTTATATACGCAAATACAAGCGTTAAAATGCCAATACCAGAGTAATATATTTCTTAGCGTATTGCACTAAAAAGTTATAGGACTCCATAAAATATGTTCAGATGTTGATACAAATTCGTTTGAAATGAGACATATTGCAGTAATATACGCAAATAAAAGCGTTAAAATGCCAATACCTGAGTAATATATTTCCTAGCGTATTGCACTAAAAAGTTATAGGACTCCATAAAATATGCTCAGATGTTGATACAAATTCGTTTGAAATGAGACATATTGCATTAATATACGCAAATACAAGTGTTAAAATGCCAATACCAGAGTAATATATTTCCTAGCGTATTGCACCAAAAAGTTGTAGGACCCCGTAAAATATGTACGGATCAATTGATTCAAATTCGTTTCAAATGAGACATATTGCATTAATATACGCAAATACAAGTGTTAAAATGCCAATACCAGAGTAATATATTTCCTAGCGTATTGCACTAAAAAGTTATAGGACTCCATAAAATATGCTCAGATGTTGATACAAATTCGTTTGAAATGAGATCTATTGCACTAATATACGCAAATACAAGCGTTAAAATGCCAATACCAGAGTAATATATTTCCTAGCGTATTGCACCAAAAAGTTATAGGACTCCATAACATATGATCAGTTGTTGATACAAATTCGTTTGAAATGAGACATATTGCACTAATATACGCAAATACAAGCGTTAAAATGCCAATACCAGAGTAATATATTTCCTAGCGTATTGCACCAAAAAGTTATAGGCCACCATTAAATATGTTCAGAAACTGATTCAAATTCGTTTCAAATGAGACATATTGCAGTAATATACGCAAATACAAGCGTTTAGATGCCAATACGAGAGGAATATATGAGACATATTGCAGTTAAATACGCAAATACAAGCGTTAAAATGCCAATACCAGAGTAATATATTTCCTAGCATATTGCACCAAAAAATTATAGGCCACTATTAAATATGTTCAGAAATTGATTCAAATTCGTTTCAAATGAGACATATTGCAGTAATATACGCAAATACAAGCGTTAAAATGCCAATACGTGAAGAATATATGAGATATATTGCAGTTATATACGCAAATACAAGCGTAAAAATGCCAATACCAGAGTAATATATTTCCTAGCGTATTGCACAGAAAAGTTATAGTACCCAATAAAATAAGTTCAGATATTGATTCAAATTCGTTTTAAATGTGACATATATCAGTAATATAAGCAAATACAAGCGTTAAAATGCCAATACCAGAGTAATATATTTCCTAGCGTATTGCACCAAAAAGTTATAGGCCACCATTATATATGTTCAGATATTGATTCAAATTCGTTTCAAATGAAACAAATTCCAGTAATATACGCAAATACAAGCGTTAAAATGCCAATACCAGAGTAATATATTTCCTAGCGTATTGCACCAAAAAGTTATAGGACCCCATAAAATATGTTCAGATATTTCTTCAAATTCATTTTAAATGAGACATATTTCAGTAATATACGCAAATACAAGCGTTTAAATGCCAATACCAGAGTAATATATTTCTTAGCGTCTTGCACTAAAAAGTTATAGGACTCCATAAAGTATGTTCAGATGTTGATACAAATTCGTTGAAATGAAACATATTGCACTAATATACTCAAATACAAGCGTTAAAATGCCAATACCAGACTAATATATTTCCTAGCGTCTTGCACCAAAAAGTTATAGGACCCCGTAAAATATGTACGGATCAATTGATTCAAATACGTTTCAAATGAGACATATTGCAGTAATATACACAAATACAAGCGTTAAAATGCCAATACGAGAAGAATATATGAGACATATTGCAGTTATATACAAAAATACAAGCGCTAAAATGGCAATACCAGAGTAATATATTTCCTACCGTATTGCACTAAAAAGTTATAGGACTCCATAAAATATGTTCAGATGTTGATACAAATTCGTTTGAAATGAGACATATTGCACTAATATACGCAAATACAAGCGTTAAAATGCCAATACCAGAGTAATATATTTCCTAGCGTATTGCACCAAAAAGTTATAGGACCCCGTAAAATATGTACGGATCAATTGATTCAAATTCGTTTCAAATGAGACATATTGCAGTAATATACCCAAATACAAGTGTTAAAATGCCAATACGAGAGGAATATATGAGACATATTGCAGTTATATACGCAAATACAAGCGTGAATATGTCAATATCAGAGTAATATATTTCTTAGCATCTTGCACTAAAAAGTTATAGGATTCCATAAAATATGTTCAGATGTTTATACAAATTCGTTTGAAATGAGACATATTGCACTAATTTACGCAAATACGAGCGTTAAAATGCCAACACCAGAGTAATATATTTCTTAGCGTCTTGCCCTAAAAAGTTATAGGACTCCATAAAATATGTTCAGATATTGATTCAAATTCGTTTCAAATGAGACATATTGCACTAATATACGCAAATACAAGCGTTAAAATGCCAATATCAGAGTAATATATTTCTTAGCGTATTGCACTAAAAAGTTATAGGACCCAATAAAATATATTCAGATATTGATTCAAATTCGTTTTAAATGAGACATATTTCAGTAATATACGCAAATACAAGCGTTAAAATGCCAATACTTGAGTAATATATTTCTTAGCGTATTGTACTAAAAAGTTATAGTTCACCATAAAAAATGTTCAGATATTGATTCAAATTCGTTTTAAATGAGACATATTGCAATTGTATACTTAACAACAAGCGTTAAAATGCGAATACCAGAGTAATATATTTCCTAGCGTATTGCACCAAAAAGTTATAGAACCCAATAAAATATATTCAGATATTGATTCAAATTCGTTTTAAATGAGACATATTTCAGTAATATACGCAAATAAAAGCGTTAAAATGCCAATACGAGAGTAATATATTTCCTAGCGTATTGCACCAAAAAGTTATAGGCCACCATTAAATAAGTTCAGAAATTGATTCAAATTCATTTCAAATGAGACATATTGCAGTAATATACGCAAATACAAGCGTTAAGATGCCAATACGAGAGGAACATATGAGACATATTGCAGTTATATACGCAAATACAAGCGTTAAAATGCCAATACCAGAGTAATATATTTCCTAGCGTATTTCACCAAAAAGTTATAGGCCACAATTATATATGTTCAGATATTGATTCAAATTCGTTTCAAATGAGACAAATTCCAGTAATATACGCAAATACAAGCGTTAAAATGCCAATACGAGAGTAATATATTTCCTAGCGTATTGCACCAAAAAGTTATAGGACCCCATAAAATATGTACAGATCAATTGATTCAAATTCATTTCAAATGACACATATTGCTGTAATATACGCAAATACACGCATTAAAATGCCAATACCAGAGTAATATATTTCCTAGCGTATTGCACTAAAAAGTTATAGGACTCCATAAAATATGTTCAGATGTTGATACAAATTAATTTGAAATGAGACATATTGCACTAATATACGCAAATACAAGCGTTATTTAGTTATTTAGTTATTTAGTTATTTAGTTATTTAGTTATTTAATTATTTAGTTATTTAGTTATTTAGTTATTTAGTTATTTAGTTATTTAGTTATTTAGTTATTTAGTTATTTAGTTATTTAGTTATTTAGTTATTTAGTTATTTAGTTATTTAGTTATTTAGTTATTTAGTTATTTAGTTATTTAGTTATTTAGTTATTTAGTTATTTAGTTATTTATTAGTTATTTAGTTATTTAGTTATTTAGTTATTTAGTTATTTAGTTATTTAGTTATTTAGTTATTTAGTTATTTAGTTATTTAGTTATTTAGTTATTTAGTTATTTAGTTATTTAGTTATTTAGTTATTTAGTTATTTAGTTATTTAGTTATTTAGTTATTTAGTTATTTAGTTATTTAGTTATTTAGTTATTTAGTTATTTAGTTATTTAGTTATTTAGTTATTTAGTTATTTAGTTATTTAGTTATTTAGTTATTTAGTTATTTAGTTATTTAGTTATTTAGTTATTTAGTTATTTAGTTATTTAGTTATTTAGTTATTTAGTTATTTAGTTATTTAGTTATTTAGTTATTTAGTTATTTAGTTATTTAGTTATTTAGTTATTTAGTTATTTAGTTATTTAGTTATTTAGTTATTTAGTTATTTAGTTATTTAGTTATTTAGTTATTTAGTTATTTAGTTATTTAGTTATTTAGTTATTTAGTTATTTAGTTATTTAGTTATTTAGTTATTTAGTTATTTAGTTATTTAGTTATTTAGTTATTTAGTTATTTAGTTATTTAGTTATTTAGTTATTTAGTTATTTAGTTATTTAGTTATTTAGTTATTTAGTTATTTAGTTATTTAGTTATTTAGTTATTTAGTTATTTAGTTATTTAGTTATTTAGTTATTTAGTTATTTAGTTATTTAGTTATTTAGTTATTTAGTTATTTAGTTATTTAGTTATTTAGTTATTTAGTTATTTAGTTATTTAGTTATTTAGTTATTTAGTTATTTAGTTATTTAGTTATTTAGTTATTTAGTTATTTAGTTATTTAGTTATTTAGTTATTTAGTTATTTAGTTATTTAGTTATTTAGTTATTTAGTTATTTAGTTATTTAGTTATTTAGTTATTTAGTTATTTAGTTATTTAGTTATTTAGTTATTTAGTTATTTAGTTATTTAGTTATTTAGTTATTTAGTTATTTAGTTATTTAGTTATTTAGTTATTTAGTTATTTAGTTATTTAGTTATTTAGTTATTTAGTTATTTAGTTATTTAGTTATTTAGTTATTTAGTTATTTAGTTATTTAGTTATTTAGTTATTTAGTTATTTAGTTATTTAGTTATTTAGTTATTTAGTTATTTAGTTATTTAGTTATTTAGTTATTTAGTTATTTAGTTATTTAGTTATTTAGTTATTTAGTTATTTAGTTATTTAGTTATTTAGTTATTTAGTTATTTAGTTATTTAGTTATTTAGTTATTTAGTTATTTAGTTATTTAGTTATTTAGTTATTTAGTTATTTAGTTATTTAGTTATTTAGTTATTTAGTTATTTAGTTATTTAGTTATTTAGTTATTTAGTTATTTAGTTATTTAGTTATTTAGTTATTTAGTTATTTAGTTATTTAGTTATTTAGTTATTTAGTTATTTAGTTATTTAGTTATTTAGTTATTTAGTTATTTAGTTATTTAGTTATTTAGTTATTTAGTTATTTAGTTATTTAGTTATTTAGTTATTTAGTTATTTAGTTATTTAGTTATTTAGTTATTTAGTTATTTAGTTATTTAGTTATTTAGTTATTTAGTTATTTAGTTATTTAGTTATTTAGTTATTTAGTTATTTAGTTATTTAGTTATTTAGTTATTTAGTTATTTAGTTATTTAGTTATTTAGTTATTTAGTTATTTAGTTATTTAGTTATTTAGTTATTTAGTTATTTAGTTATTTAGTTATTTAGTTATTTAGTTATTTAGTTATTTAGTTATTTAGTTATTTAGTTATTTAGTTATTTAGTTATTTAGTTATTTAGTTATTTAGTTATTTAGTTATTTAGTTATTTAGTTATTTAGTTATTTAGTTATTTAGTTATTTAGTTATTTAGTTATTTAGTTATTTAGTTATTTAGTTATTTAGTTATTTAGTTATTTAGTTATTTAGTTATTTAGTTATTTAGTTATTTAGTTATTTAGTTATTTAGTTATTTAGTTATTTAGTTATTTAGTTATTTAGTTATTTAGTTATTTAGTTATTTAGTTATTTAGTTATTTAGTTATTTAGTTATTTAGTTATTTAGTTATTTAGTTATTTAGTTATTTAGTTATTTAGTTATTTAGTTATTTAGTTATTTAGTTATTTAGTTATTTAGTTATTTAGTTATTTAGTTATTTAGTTATTTAGTTATTTAGTTATTTAGTTATTTAGTTATTTAGTTATTTAGTTATTTAGTTATTTAGTTATTTAGTTATTTAGTTATTTAGTTATTTAGTTATTTAGTTATTTAGTTATTTAGTTATTTAGTTATTTAGTTATTTAGTTATTTAGTTATTTAGTTATTTAGTTATTTAGTTATTTAGTTATTTAGTTATTTAGTTATTTAGTTATTTAGTTATTTAGTTATTTAGTTATTTAGTTATTTAGTTATTTAGTTATTTAGTTATTTAGTTATTTAGTTATTTAGTTATTTAGTTATTTAGTTATTTAGTTATTTAGTTATTTAGTTATTTAGTTATTTAGTTATTTAGTTATTTAGTTATTTAGTTATTTAGTTATTTAGTTATTTAGTTATTTAGTTATTTAGTTATTTAGTTATTTAGTTATTTAGTTATTTAGTTATTTAGTTATTTAGTTATTTAGTTATTTAGTTATTTAGTTATTTAGTTATTTAGTTATTTAGTTATTTAGTTATTTAGTTATTTAGTTATTTAGTTATTTAGTTATTTAGTTATTTAGTTATTTAGTTATTTAGTTATTTAGTTATTTAGTTATTTAGTTATTTAGTTATTTAGTTATTTAGTTATTTAGTTATTTAGTTATTTAGTTATTTAGTTATTTAGTTATTTAGTTATTTAGTTATTTAGTTATTTAGTTATTTAGTTATTTAGTTATTTAGTTATTTAGTTATTTAGTTATTTAGTTATTTAGTTATTTAGTTATTTAGTTATTTAGTTATTTAGTTATTTAGTTATTTAGTTATTTAGTTATTTAGTTATTTAGTTATTTAGTTATTTAGTTATTTAGTTATTTAGTTATTTAGTTATTTAGTTATTTAGTTATTTAGTTATTTAGTTATTTAGTTATTTAGTTATTTAGTTATTTAGTTATTTAGTTATTTAGTTATTTAGTTATTTAGTTATTTAGTTATTTAGTTATTTAGTTATTTAGTTATTTAGTTATTTAGTTATTTAGTTATTTAGTTATTTAGTTATTTAGTTATTTAGTTATTTAGTTATTTAGTTATTTAGTTATTTAGTTATTTAGTTATTTAGTTATTTAGTTATTTAGTTATTTAGTTATTTAGTTATTTAGTTATTTAGTTATTTAGTTATTTAGTTATTTAGTTATTTAGTTATTTAGTTATTTAGTTATTTAGTTATTTAGTTATTTAGTTATTTAGTTATTTAGTTATTTAGTTATTTAGTTATTTAGTTATTTAGTTATTTAGTTATTTAGTTATTTAGTTATTTAGTTATTTAGTTATTTAGTTATTTAGTTATTTAGTTATTTATATATTTAGTTATTTAGTTATTTAGTTTATTTAGTTATTTAGTTATTTAGTTATTTAGTTATTTAGTTATTTAGTTATTTAGTTATTTAGTTTTTTAGTTATTTTAGTTATTTAGTTATTTAGTTATTTAGTTATTTAGTTATTTAGTTATTTAGTTATTTAGTTATTTAGTTATTTAGTTATTTAGTTATTTAGTTATTTAGTTATTTAGTATTTAGTTATTTAGTTATTTAGTTATTTAGTTATTTAGTTATTTAGTTATTTAGTTATTTAGTTATTTAGTTATTTAGTTATTTAGTTATTTAGTTATTTAGTTATTTAGTTATTTAGTTATTTAGTTATTTAGTTATTTAGTTATTTAGTTATTTAGTTATTTAGTTATTTAGTTATTTAGTTATTTAGTTATTTAGTTATTTAGTTATTTAGTTATTTAGTTATTTAGTTATTTAGTTTTTTAGTTATTTAGTTATTTAGTTATTTAGTTATTTAGTTATTTAGTTATTTAGTTATTTAGTTATTTAGTTATTTAGTTATTTAGTTATTTAGTTATTTAGTTATTTAGTTATTTAGTTTATTTAGTTATTTAGTTATTTAGTTATTTAGTTATTTAGTTATTTAGTTATTTAGTTATTTAGTTATTTAGTTATTTAGTTATTAGTTATTTAGTTATTTAGTTATTTAGTTATTTAGTTATTTAGTTATTTAGTTATTTAGTTATTTTAGTTATTTAGTTATTTAGTTATTTAGTTATTTAGTTATTTAGTTATTTAGTTATTTAGTTATTTAGTTATTTAGTTATTTAGTTATTTAGTTATTTAGTTATTTAGTTATTTAGTTATTTAGTTATTTAGTTATTTAGTTATTTAGTTATTTAGTTATTTAGTTATTTAGTTATTTAGTTATTTAGTTATTTAGTTATTTAGTTATTTAGTTATTTAGTTATTTAGTTATTTAGTTATTAGTTATTTAGTTATTTAGTTATTTAGTTATTTAGTTATTTAGTTATTTAGTTATTTAGTTATTTAGTTATTTAGTTATTTAGTTATTTAGTTATTTAGTTATTTAGTTATTTAGTTATTTAGTTATTTAGTTATTTAGTTATTTTAGTTATTTAGTTATTTAGTTATTTAGTTATTTAGTTATTTAGTTATTTAGTTATTTAGTTATTTAGTTATTTAGTTATTTAGTTATTTAGTTATTTAGTTATTTAGTTATTTTGTTATTTAGTTATTTAGTTATTTAGTTATTTAGTTATTTAGTTATTTAGTTATTTAGTTATTTAGTTATTTAGTTATTTAGTTATTTAGTTATTTAGTTATTTAGTTATTTAGTTATTTAGTTATTTAGTTATTTAGTTATTTAGTTATTTAGTTATTTAGTTATTTAGTTATTTAGTTATTTAGTTATTTAGTTATTTAGTTATTTAGTTATTTAGTTATTTTGTTATTTAGTTATTTAGTTATTTAGTTATTTAGTTATTTAGTTATTTAGTTATTTAGTTATTTAGTTATTTAGTTATTTAGTTATTTAGTTATTTAGTTATTTAGTTATTTAGTTATTTAGTTATTTAGTTATTTAGTTATTTTAGTTATTTAGTTATTTAGTTATTTAGTTATTTAGTTAGTTTTGTTAGTTTAGTTATTTAGTTATTTAGTTATTTAGTTATTTAGTTATTTAGTTAATTTAGTTATTTAGTTATTTAGTTATTTAGTTATTTAGTTATTTAGTTATTTAGTTATTTAGTTATTTAGTTATTTAGTTATTTAGTTATTTAGTTATTTAGTTATTTAGTTATTAGTTATTTAGTTATTTAGTTATTTAGTTATTTAGTTATTTAGTTATTTAGTTATTTAGTTATTTAGTTATTTAGTTATTTAGTTATTTAGTTATTTAGTTATTTAGTTATTTAGTTATTTAGTTATTTAGTAGTTATTTAGTTATTTAGTTATTTAGTTATTTAGTTATTTAGTTAGTAGTATATTAGTTATTTAGTTATTTAGTTATTTTAGTTATTTAGTTATTTAGTTATTTAGTTTTAGTTATTTAGTTATTTAGTTATTTAGTTATTTAGTTATTTAGTTATTTAGTTATTTAGTTATTTAGTTATTTAGTTATTTAGTTATTTAGTTATTTAGTTATTTAGTTATTTAGTTATTTAGTTATTTAGTTATTTAGTTATTTAGTTATTTAGTTATTTAGTTATTTAGTTATTAGTTATTTAGTTATTTAGTTATTTAGTTATTTAGTTATTTAGTTATTTAGTTATTTAGTTATTTAGTTATTTAGTTATTTAGTTATTTAGTTATTAGTTATTTAGTTATTTAGTTATTTAGTTATTTGGTTATTAGTTATTTAGTTATTTAGTTATTTAGTTATTTAGTTATTTAGTTATTTAGTTATTTAGTTATTTAGTTATTTAGTTATTTAGTTATTTAGTTAGTATTTAGTTATTTAGTTATTTAGTTATTTAGTTATTTAGTTTATTTAGTTATTTAGTTATTTAGTTATTTAGTTATTTAGTTATTTAGTTATTTAGTTATTTAGTTATTTAGTTATTTAGTTATTTAGTTTATTTAGTTATTTAGTTATTTAGTTATTTAGTTATTTAGTTATTTAGTTATTTAGTATTTAGTTATTTAGTTATTTAGTTATTTAGTTATTTAGTTATTTAGTTATTTAGTTATTTTAGTTATTTAGTTATTTAGTTATTTAGTTATTTAGTTATTTAGTTATTTAGTTATTTAGTTATTTAGTTATTTAGTTATTTAGTTATTTAGTTATTTAGTTATTTAGTTATTTAGTTATTTAGTTATTTAGTTATTTAGTTATTTAGTTATTTAGTTATTTAGTTATTTAGTTATTTAGTTATTTAGTTATTTAGTTATTTAGTTATTTAGTTATTTAGTTATTTAGTTATTTAGTTATTTAGTTATTTAGTTATTTAGTTATTTAGTTATTTAGTTATTTAGTTATTTAGTTATTTAGTTATTTAGTTATTTAGTTATTTAGTTATTTAGTTATTTAGTTATTTAGTTATTTAGTTATTTAGTTATTTAGTTATTTAGTTATTTAGTTATTTAGTTATTTAGTTATTTAGTTATTTAGTTATTTAGTTATTTAGTTATTTAGTTATTTAGTTATTAGTTATTTAGTTATTTAGTTATTTAGTTATTTAGTTATTTAGTTATTTAGTTATTTAGTTATTTAGTTATTTAGTTATTAGTTATTTAGTTATTTAGTTATTTAGTTATTTAGTTATTTAGTTATTTAGTTATTTAGTTATTTAGTTATTTAGTTATTTAGTTATTTAGTTATTTAGTTATTTAGTTATTTAGTTATTTAGTTATTTAGTTATTTAGTTATTTAGTTATTTAGTTATTTAGTTATTTAGTTATTTAGTTATTTAGTTATTTAGTTATTTAGTTATTTAGTTATTTAGTTATTTAGTTATTTAGTTATTTAGTTATTTAGTTATTTAGTTATTTAGTTATTTAGTTATTTAGTTATTTAGTTATTTAGTTATTTAGTTATTTAGTTATTTAGTTATTTAGTTATTTAGTTATTTAGTTATTTAGTTATTTAGTTATTTAGTTATTTAGTTATTTAGTTATTTAGTTATTTAGTTATTTTAGTTATTTAGTTATTTAGTTATTTAGTTATTTAGTTATTTAGTTATTTAGTTATTTAGTTATTTAGTTATTTAGTTATTTAGTTATTTAGTTATTTAGTTATTTAGTTATTTAGTTATTTAGTTATTTAGTTATTTAGTTATTTAGTTATTTAGTTATTTAGTTATTTAGTTATTTAGTTATTTAGTTATTTAGTTATTTAGTTATTTAGTTATTTAGTTATTTAGTTATTTAGTTATTTAGTTATTTAGTTATTTAGTTATTTAGTTATTTAGTTATTTAGTTATTTAGTTATTTAGTTATTTAGTTATTTAGTTATTTAGTTATTTAGTTATTTAGTTATTTAGTTATTTAGTTATTTAGTTATTTAGTTATTTAGTTATTTAGTTATTTAGTTATTTAGTATTTAGTTATTTAGTTATTTAGTTATTTAGTTATTTAGTTATTTAGTTATTTAGTTATTTAGTTATTTAGTTATTTAGTTATTTAGTTATTTAGTTATTTAGTTATTTAGTTATTTAGTTATTTAGTTATTTAGTTATTTAGTTATTTAGTTATTTAGTTATTTAGTTATTTAGTTATTTAGTTATTTAGTTATTTAGTTATTAGTTATTTAGTTATTTAGTTATTTAGTTATTTAGTTATTTAGTTATTTAGTTATTTAGTTATTTAGTTATTTAGTTATTTAGTTATTTAGTTATTTAGTTATTTAGTTATTTAGTTATTTAGTTAGTTATTTAGTTTTAGTTATTTAGTTATTTAGTTATTTAGTTATTTAGTTATTTAGTTATTTAGTTATTTAGTTATTTAGTTATTTAGTTATTTAGTTATTTAGTTATTTAGTTATTTAGTTATTTAGTTATTTAGTTATTTAGTTATTTAGTTATTTAGTTATTTAGTTATTTAGTTATTTAGTTATTTAGTTATTTAGTTATTTAGTTATTTAGTTATTTAGTTATTTAGTTATTTAGTTATTTAGTTATTTAGTTATTTAGTTATTTAGTTATTTAGTTATTTTAGTTAATTAGTTATTTAGTTATTTAGTTATTTAGTTATTTAGTTATTTAGTTATTTAGTTATTTAGTTATTTAGTTATTTAGTTATTTAGTTATTTAGTTATTTAGTTATTTAGTTATTTAGTTATTTAGTTATTTAGTTATTTAGTTATTTAGTTATTTAGTTATTTAGTTATTTAGTTATTTAGTTATTTAGTTATTTAGTTATTTAGTTATTTAGTTATTTAGTTATTTAGTTATTTAGTTATTTAGTTATTTAGTTATTTAGTTATTTAGTTATTTAGTTATTTAGTTATTTAGTTATTTAGTTATTTAGTTATTTAGTTATTTAGTTATTTAGTTATTTAGTTATTTAGTTATTTAGTTATTTAGTTATTTAGTTATTTAGTTATTTAGTTATTTAGTTATTTAGTTATTTAGTTATTTAGTTATTTAGTTATTTAGTTATTTAGTTATTTAGTTATTTAGTTATTTAGTTATTTAGTTATTTAGTTATTTAGTTATTTAGTTATTTAGTTATTTAGTTATTTAGTTATTTAGTTATTTAGTTATTTAGTTATTTAGTTATTTAGTTATTTAGTTATTTAGTTATTTAGTTATTTAGTTATTTAGTTATTTAGTTATTTAGTTATTTAGTTATTTAGTTATTTAGTTATTTAGTTATTTAGTTATTTAGTTATTTAGTTATTTAGTTATTTAGTTATTTAGTTATTTAGTTATTTAGTTATTTAGTTATTTAGTTATTTAGTTATTTAGTTATTTAGTTATTTAGTTATTTAGTTATTTAGTTATTTAGTTATTTAGTTATTTAGTTATTTAGTTATTTAGTTATTTAGTTATTTAGTTATTTAGTTATTTAGTTATTTAGTTATTTAGTTATTTAGTTATTTAGTTATTTAGTTATTTAGTTATTTAGTTATTTAGTTATTTAGTTATTTAGTTATTTAGTTATTTAGTTATTTAGTTATTTAGTTATTTAGTTATTTAGTTATTTAGTTATTTAGTTATTTAGTTATTTAGTTATTTAGTTATTTAGTTATTTAGTTATTTAGTTATTTAGTTATTTAGTTATTTAGTTATTTAGTTATTTAGTTATTTAGTTATTTAGTTATTTAGTTATTTAGTTATTTAGTTATTTAGTTATTTAGTTATTTAGTTATTTAGTTATTTAGTTATTTAGTTATTTAGTTATTTAGTTATTTAGTTATTTAGTTATTTAGTTATTTAGTTATTTAGTTATTTAGTTATTTAGTTATTTAGTTATTTAGTTATTTAGTTATTTAGTTATTTAGTTATTTAGTTATTTAGTTATTTAGTTATTTAGTTATTTAGTTATTTAGTTATTTAGTTATTTAGTTATTTAGTTATTTAGTTATTTAGTTATTTAGTTATTTAGTTATTTAGTTATTTAGTTATTTAGTTATTTAGTTATTTAGTTATTTAGTTATTTAGTTATTTAGTTATTTAGTTATTTAGTTATTTAGTTATTTAGTTATTTAGTTATTTAGTTATTTAGTTATTTAGTTATTTAGTTATTTAGTTATTTAGTTATTTAGTTATTTAGTTATTTAGTTATTTAGTTATTTAGTTATTTAGTTATTTAGTTATTTAGTTATTTAGTTATTTAGTTATTTAGTTATTTAGTTATTTAGTTATTTAGTTATTTAGTTATTTAGTTATTTAGTTATTTAGTTATTTAGTTATTTAGTTATTTAGTTATTTAGTTATTTAGTTATTTAGTTATTTAGTTATTTAGTTATTTAGTTATTTAGTTATTTAGTTATTTAGTTATTTAGTTATTTAGTTATTTAGTTATTTAGTTATTTAGTTATTTAGTTATTTAGTTATTTAGTTATTTAGTTATTTAGTTATTTAGTTATTTAGTTATTTAGTTATTTAGTTATTTAGTTATTTAGTTATTTAGTTATTTAGTTATTTAGTTATTTAGTTATTTAGTTATTTAGTTATTTAGTTATTTAGTTATTTAGTTATTTAGTTATTTAGTTATTTAGTTATTTAGTTATTTAGTTATTTAGTTATTTAGTTATTTAGTTATTTAGTTATTTAGTTATTTAGTTATTTAGTTATTTAGTTATTTAGTTATTTAGTTATTTAGTTATTTAGTTATTTAGTTATTTAGTTATTTAGTTATTTAGTTATTTAGTTATTTAGTTATTTAGTTATTTAGTTATTTAGTTATTTAGTTATTTAGTTATTTAGTTATTTAGTTATTTAGTTATTTAGTTATTTAGTTATTTAGTTATTTAGTTATTTAGTTATTTAGTTATTTAGTTATTTAGTTATTTAGTTATTTAGTTATTTAGTTATTTAGTTATTTAGTTATTTAGTTATTTAGTTATTTAGTTATTTAGTTATTTAGTTATTTAGTTATTTAGTTATTTAGTTATTTAGTTATTTAGTTATTTAGTTATTTAGTTATTTAGTTATTTAGTTATTTAGTTATTTAGTTATTTAGTTATTTAGTTATTTAGTTATTTAGTTATTTAGTTATTTAGTTATTTAGTTATTTAGTTATTTAGTTATTTAGTTATTTAGTTATTTAGTTATTTAGTTATTTAGTTATTTAGTTATTTAGTTATTTAGTTATTTAGTTATTTAGTTATTTAGTTATTTAGTTATTTAGTTATTTAGTTATTTAGTTATTTAGTTATTTAGTTATTTAGTTATTTAGTTATTTAGTTATTTAGTTATTTAGTTATTTAGTTATTTAGTTATTTAGTTATTTAGTTATTTAGTTATTTAGTTATTTAGTTATTTAGTTATTTAGTTATTTAGTTATTTAGTTATTTAGTTATTTAGTTATTTAGTTATTTAGTTATTTAGTTATTTAGTTATTTAGTTATTTAGTTATTTAGTTATTTAGTTATTTAGTTATTTAGTTATTTAGTTATTTAGTTATTTAGTTATTTAGTTATTTAGTTATTTAGTTATTTAGTTATTTAGTTATTTAGTTATTTAGTTATTTAGTTATTTAGTTATTTAGTTATTTAGTTATTTAGTTATTTAGTTATTTAGTTATTTAGTTATTTAGTTATTTAGTTATTTAGTTATTTAGTTATTTAGTTATTTAGTTATTTAGTTATTTAGTTATTTAGTTATTTAGTTATTTAGTTATTTAGTTATTTAGTTATTTAGTTATTTAGTTATTTAGTTATTTAGTTATTTAGTTATTTAGTTATTTAGTTATTTAGTTATTTAGTTATTTAGTTATTTAGTTATTTAGTTATTTAGTTATTTAGTTATTTAGTTATTTAGTTATTTAGTTATTTAGTTATTTAGTTATTTAGTTATTTAGTTATTTAGTTATTTAGTTATTTAGTTATTTAGTTATTTAGTTATTTAGTTATTTAGTTATTTAGTTATTTAGTTATTTAGTTATTTAGTTATTTAGTTATTTAGTTATTTAGTTATTTAGTTATTTAGTTATTTAGTTATTTAGTTATTTAGTTATTTAGTTATTTAGTTATTTAGTTATTTAGTTATTTAGTTATTTAGTTATTTAGTTATTTAGTTATTTAGTATTTAGTTATTTAGTTATTTAGTTATTTAGTTATTTAGTTATTTAGTTATTTAGTTATTTAGTTATTTAGTTATTTAGTTATTTAGTTATTTAGTTATTTAGTTATTTAGTTATTTAGTTATTTAGTTATTTAGTTATTTAGTTATTTAGTTATTTAGTTATTTAGTTATTTAGTTATTTAGTTATTTAGTTATTTAGTTATTTAGTTATTTAGTTATTTAGTTATTTAGTTATTTAGTTATTTAGTTATTTAGTTATTTAGTTATTTAGTTATTATAGTTATTTAGTTATTTAGTTATTTAGTTATTTAGTTATTTAGTTATTTAGTTATTTAGTTATTTAGTTATTTAGTTATTTAGTTATTTAGTTATTTAGTTATTTAGTTATTTAGTTATTTAGTTATTTAGTTATTTAGTTATTTAGTTATTTAGTTATTTAGTTATTTAGTTATTTAGTTATTTAGTTATTTAGTTATTTAGTTATTTAGTTATTTAGTTATTTAGTTATTTAGTTATTTAGTTATTTAGTTATTTAGTTATTTAGTTATTTAGTTATTTAGTTATTTAGTTATTTAGTTATTTAGTTATTTAGTTATTTAGTTATTTAGTTATTTAGTTATTTAGTTATTTAGTTATTTAGTTATTTAGTTATTTAGTTATTTAGTTATTTAGTTATTTAGTTATTTAGTTATTTAGTTATTTAGTTATTTAGTTATTTAGTTATTTAGTTATTTAGTTATTTAGTTATTTAGTTATTTAGTTATTTAGTTATTTAGTTATTTAGTTATTTAGTTATTTAGTTATTTAGTTATTTAGTTATTTAGTTATTTAGTTATTTAGTTATTTAGTTATTTAGTTATTTAGTTATTTAGTTATTTAGTTATTTAGTTATTTAGTTATTTAGTTATTTAGTTATTTAGTTATTTAGTTATTTAGTTATTTAGTTATTTAGTTATTTAGTTATTTAGTTATTTAGTTATTTAGTTATTTAGTTCAGTTATGATTTAGTTATTTAGTTATTTAGTTATTTAGTTATTTAGTTATTTAGTTATTTAGTTATTTAGTTATTTAGTTATTTAGTTATTTAGTTATTTAGTTATTTAGTTATTTAGTTATTTAGTTATTTAGTTATTTAGTTATTTAGTTATTTAGTTATTTAGTTATTTAGTTATTTAGTTATTTAGTTATTTAGTTATTTAGTTATTTAGTTATTTAGTTATTTAGTTATTTAGTTATTTAGTTATTTAGTTATTTAGTTATTTAGTTATTTAGTTATTTAGTTATTTAGTTATTTAGTTATTTAGTTATTTAGTTATTTAGTTATTTAGTTATTTAGTTATTTAGTTATTTAGTTATTTAGTTATTTAGTTATTTAGTTATTTAGTTATTTAGTTATTTAGTTATTTAGTTATTTAGTTATTTAGTTATTTAGTTATTTAGTTATTTAGTTATTTAGTTATTTAGTTATTTAGTTATTTAGTTATTTAGTTATTTAGTTATTTAGTTATTTAGTTATTTAGTTATTTAGTTATTTAGTTATTTAGTTATTTAGTTATTTAGTTATTTAGTTATTTAGTTATTTAGTTATTTAGTTATTTAGTTATTTAGTTATTTAGTTATTTAGTTATTTAGTTATTTAGTTATTTAGTTATTTAGTTATTTAGTTATTTAGTTATTTAGTTATTTAGTTATTTAGTTATTTAGTTATTTAGTTATTTAGTTATTTAGTTATTTAGTTATTTAGTTATTTAGTTATTTAGTTATTTAGTTATTTAGTTATTTAGTTATTTAGTTATTTAGTTATTTAGTTATTTAGTTATTTAGTTATTTAGTTATTTAGTTATTTAGTTATTTAGTTATTTAGTTATTTAGTTATTTAGTTATTTAGTTATTTAGTTATTTAGTTATTTAGTTATTTAGTTATTTAGTTATTTAGTTATTTAGTTATTTAGTTATTTAGTTATTTAGTTATTTAGTTATTTAGTTATTTAGTTATTTAGTTATTTAGTTATTTAGTTATTTAGTTATTTAGTTATTTAGTTATTTAGTTATTTAGTTATTTAGTTATTTAGTTATTTAGTTATTTAGTTATTTAGTTATTTAGTTATTTAGTTATTTAGTTATTTAGTTATTTAGTTATTTAGTTATTTAGTTATTTAGTTATTTAGTTATTTAGTTATTTAGTTATTTAGTTATTTAGTTATTTAGTTATTTAGTTATTTAGTTATTTAGTTATTTAGTTATTTAGTTATTTAGTTATTTAGTTATTTAGTTATTTAGTTATTTAGTTATTTAGTTATTTAGTTATTTAGTTATTTAGTTATTTAGTTATTTAGTTATTTAGTTATTTAGTTATTTAGTTATTTAGTTATTTAGTTATTTAGTTATTTAGTTATTTAGTTATTTAGTTATTTAGTTATTTAGTTATTTAGTTATTTAGTTATTTAGTTATTTAGTTATTTAGTTATTTAGTTATTTAGTTATTTAGTTATTTAGTTATTTAGTTATTTAGTTATTTAGTTATTTAGTTATTTAGTTATTTAGTTATTTAGTTATTTAGTTATTTAGTTATTTAGTTATTTAGTTATTTAGTTATTTAGTTATTTAGTTATTTAGTTATTTAGTTATTTAGTTATTTAGTTATTTAGTTATTTAGTTATTTAGTTATTTAGTTATTTAGTTATTTAGTTATTTAGTTATTTAGTTATTTAGTTATTTAGTTATTTAGTTATTTAGTTATTTAGTTATTTAGTTATTTAGTTATTTAGTTATTTAGTTATTTAGTTATTTAGTTATTTAGTTATTTAGTTATTTAGTTATTTAGTTATTTAGTTATTTAGTTATTTAGTTATTTAGTTATTTAGTTATTTAGTTATTTAGTTATTTAGTTATTTAGTTATTTAGTTATTTAGTTATTTAGTTATTTAGTTATTTAGTTATTTAGTTATTTAGTTATTTAGTTATTTAGTTATTTAGTTATTTAGTTATTTAGTTATTTAGTTATTTAGTTATTTAGTTATTTAGTTATTTAGTTATTTAGTTATTTAGTTATTTAGTTATTTAGTTATTTAGTTATTTAGTTATTTAGTTATTTAGTTATTTAGTTATTTAGTTATTTAGTTATTTAGTTATTTAGTTATTTAGTTATTTAGTTATTTAGTTATTTAGTTATTTAGTTATTTAGTTATTTAGTTATTTAGTTATTTAGTTATTTAGTTATTTAGTTATTTAGTTATTTAGTTATTTAGTTATTTAGTTATTTAGTTATTTAGTTATTTAGTTATTTAGTTATTTAGTTATTTAGTTATTTAGTTATTTAGTTATTTAGTTATTTAGTTATTTAGTTATTTAGTTATTTAGTTATTTAGTTATTTAGTTATTTAGTTATTTAGTTATTTAGTTATTTAGTTATTTAGTTATTTAGTTATTTAGTTATTTAGTTATTTAGTTATTTAGTTATTTAGTTATTTAGTTATTTAGTTATTTAGTTATTTAGTTATTTAGTTATTTAGTTATTTAGTTATTTAGTTATTTAGTTATTTAGTTATTTAGTTATTTAGTTATTTAGTTATTTAGTTATTTAGTTATTTAGTTATTTAGTTATTTAGTTATTTAGTTATTTAGTTATTTAGTTATTTAGTTATTTAGTTATTTAGTTATTTAGTTATTTAGTTATTTAGTTATTTAGTTATTTAGTTATTTAGTTATTTAGTTATTTAGTTATTTAGTTATTTAGTTATTTAGTTATTTAGTTATTTAGTTATTTAGTTATTTAGTTATTTAGTTATTTAGTTATTTAGTTATTTAGTTATTTAGTTATTTAGTTATTTAGTTATTTAGTTATTTAGTTATTTAGTTATTTAGTTATTTAGTTATTTAGTTATTTAGTTATTTAGTTATTTAGTTATTTAGTTATTTAGTTATTTAGTTATTTAGTTATTTAGTTATTTAGTTATTTAGTTATTTAGTTATTTAGTTATTTAGTTATTTAGTTATTTAGTTATTTAGTTATTTAGTTATTTAGTTATTTAGTTATTTAGTTATTTAGTTATTTAGTTATTTAGTTATTTAGTTATTTAGTTATTTAGTTATTTAGTTATTTAGTTATTTAGTTATTTAGTTATTTAGTTATTTAGTTATTTAGTTATTTAGTTATTTAGTTATTTAGTTATTTAGTTATTTAGTTATTTAGTTATTTAGTTATTTAGTTATTTAGTTATTTAGTTATTTAGTTATTTAGTTATTTAGTTATTTAGTTATTTAGTTATTTAGTTATTTAGTTATTTAGTTATTTAGTTATTTAGTTATTTAGTTATTTAGTTATTTAGTTATTTAGTTATTTAGTTATTTAGTTATTTAGTTATTTAGTTATTTAGTTATTTAGTTATTTAGTTATTTAGTTATTTAGTTATTTAGTTATTTAGTTATTTAGTTATTTAGTTATTTAGTTATTTAGTTATTTAGTTATTTAGTTATTTAGTTATTTAGTTATTTAGTTATTTAGTTATTTAGTTATTTAGTTATTTAGTTATTTAGTTATTTAGTTATTTAGTTATTTAGTTATTTAGTTATTTAGTTATTTAGTTATTTAGTTATTTAGTTATTTAGTTATTTAGTTATTTAGTTATTTAGTTATTTAGTTATTTAGTTATTTAGTTATTTAGTTATTTAGTTATTTAGTTATTTAGTTATTTAGTTATTTAGTTATTTAGTTATTTAGTTATTTAGTTATTTAGTTATTTAGTTATTTAGTTATTTAGTTATTTAGTTATTTAGTTATTTAGTTATTTAGTTATTTAGTTATTTAGTTATTTAGTTATTTAGTTATTTAGTTATTTAGTTATTTAGTTATTTAGTTATTTAGTTATTTAGTTATTTAGTTATTTAGTTATTTAGTTATTTAGTTATTTAGTTATTTAGTTATTTAGTTATTTAGTTATTTAGTTATTTAGTTATTTAGTTATTTAGTTATTTAGTTATTTAGTTATTTAGTTATTTAGTTATTTAGTTATTTAGTTATTTAGTTATTTAGTTATTTAGTTATTTAGTTATTTAGTTATTTAGTTATTTAGTTATTTAGTTATTTAGTTATTTAGTTATTTAGTTATTTAGTTATTTAGTTATTTAGTTATTTAGTTATTTAGTTATTTAGTTATTTAGTTATTTAGTTATTTAGTTATTTAGTTATTTAGTTATTTAGTTATTTAGTTATTTAGTTATTTAGTTATTTAGTTATTTAGTTATTTAGTTATTTAGTTATTTAGTTATTTAGTTATTTAGTTATTTAGTTATTTAGTTATTTAGTTATTTAGTTATTTAGTTATTTAGTTATTTAGTTATTTAGTTATTTAGTTATTTAGTTATTTAGTTATTTAGTTATTTAGTTATTTAGTTATTTAGTTATTTAGTTATTTAGTTATTTAGTTATTTAGTTATTTAGTTATTTAGTTATTTAGTTATTTAGTTATTTAGTTATTTAGTTATTTAGTTATTTAGTTATTTAGTTATTTAGTTATTTAGTTATTTAGTTATTTAGTTATTTAGTTATTTAGTTATTTAGTTATTTAGTTATTTAGTTATTTAGTTATTTAGTTATTTAGTTATTTAGTTATTTAGTTATTTAGTTATTTAGTTATTTAGTTATTTAGTTATTTAGTTATTTAGTTATTTAGTTATTTAGTTATTTAGTTATTTAGTTATTTAGTTATTTAGTTATTTAGTTATTTAGTTATTTAGTTATTTAGTTATTTAGTTATTTAGTTATTTAGTTATTTAGTTATTTAGTTATTTAGTTATTTAGTTATTTAGTTATTTAGTTATTTAGTTATTTAGTTATTTAGTTATTTAGTTATTTAGTTATTTAGTTATTTAGTTATTTAGTTATTTAGTTATTTAGTTATTTAGTTATTTAGTTATTTAGTTATTTAGTTATTTAGTTATTTAGTTATTTAGTTATTTAGTTATTTAGTTATTTAGTTATTTAGTTATTTAGTTATTTAGTTATTTAGTTATTTAGTTATTTAGTTATTTAGTTATTTAGTTATTTAGTTATTTAGTTATTTAGTTATTTAGTTATTTAGTTATTTAGTTATTTAGTTATTTAGTTATTTAGTTATTTAGTTATTTAGTTATTTAGTTATTTAGTTATTTAGTTATTTAGTTATTTAGTTATTTAGTTATTTAGTTATTTAGTTATTTAGTTATTTAGTTATTTAGTTATTTAGTTATTTAGTTATTTAGTTATTTAGTTATTTAGTTATTTAGTTATTTAGTTATTTAGTTATTTAGTTATTTAGTTATTTAGTTATTTAGTTATTTAGTTATTTAGTTATTTAGTTATTTAGTTATTTAGTTATTTAGTTATTTAGTTATTTAGTTATTTAGTTATTTAGTTATTTAGTTATTTAGTTATTTAGTTATTTAGTTATTTAGTTATTTAGTTATTTAGTTATTTAGTTATTTAGTTATTTAGTTATTTAGTTATTTAGTTATTTAGTTATTTAGTTATTTAGTTATTTAGTTATTTAGTTATTTAGTTATTTAGTTATTTAGTTATTTAGTTATTTAGTTATTTAGTTATTTAGTTATTTAGTTATTTAGTTATTTAGTTATTTAGTTATTTAGTTATTTAGTTATTTAGTTATTTAGTTATTTAGTTATTTAGTTATTTAGTTATTTAGTTATTTAGTTATTTAGTTATTTAGTTATTTAGTTATTTAGTTATTTAGTTATTTAGTTATTTAGTTATTTAGTTATTTAGTTATTTAGTTATTTAGTTATTTAGTTATTTAGTTATTTAGTTATTTAGTTATTTAGTTATTTAGTTATTTAGTTATTTAGTTATTTAGTTATTTAGTTATTTAGTTATTTAGTTATTTAGTTATTTAGTTATTTAGTTATTTAGTTATTTAGTTATTTAGTTATTTAGTTATTTAGTTATTTAGTTATTTAGTTATTTAGTTATTTAGTTATTTAGTTATTTAGTTATTTAGTTATTTAGTTATTTAGTTATTTAGTTATTTAGTTATTTAGTTATTTAGTTATTTAGTTATTTAGTTATTTAGTTATTTAGTTATTTAGTTATTTAGTTATTTAGTTATTTAGTTATTTAGTTATTTAGTTATTTAGTTATTTAGTTATTTAGTTATTTAGTTATTTAGTTATTTAGTTATTTAGTTATTTAGTTATTTAGTTATTTAGTTATTTAGTTATTTAGTTATTTAGTTATTTAGTTATTTAGTTATTTAGTTATTTAGTTATTTAGTTATTTAGTTATTTAGTTATTTAGTTATTTAGTTATTTAGTTATTTAGTTATTTAGTTATTTAGTTATTTAGTTATTTAGTTATTTAGTTATTTAGTTATTTAGTTATTTAGTTATTTAGTTATTTAGTTATTTAGTTATTTAGTTATTTAGTTATTTAGTTATTTAGTTATTTAGTTATTTAGTTATTTAGTTATTTAGTTATTTAGTTATTTAGTTATTTAGTTATTTAGTTATTTAGTTATTTAGTTATTTAGTTATTTAGTTATTTAGTTATTTAGTTATTTAGTTATTTAGTTATTTAGTTATTTAGTTATTTAGTTATTTAGTTATTTAGTTATTTAGTTATTTAGTTATTTAGTTATTTAGTTATTTAGTTATTTAGTTATTTAGTTATTTAGTTATTTAGTTATTTAGTTATTTAGTTATTTAGTTATTTAGTTATTTAGTTATTTAGTTATTTAGTTATTTAGTTATTTAGTTATTTAGTTATTTAGTTATTTAGTTATTTAGTTATTTAGTTATTTAGTTATTTAGTTATTTAGTTATTTAGTTATTTAGTTATTTAGTTATTTAGTTATTTAGTTATTTAGTTATTTAGTTATTTAGTTATTTAGTTATTTAGTTATTTAGTTATTTAGTTATTTAGTTATTTAGTTATTTAGTTATTTAGTTATTTAGTTATTTAGTTATTTAGTTATTTAGTTATTTAGTTATTTAGTTATTTAGTTATTTAGTTATTTAGTTATTTAGTTATTTAGTTATTTAGTTATTTAGTTATTTAGTTATTTAGTTATTTAGTTATTTAGTTATTTAGTTATTTAGTTATTTAGTTATTTAGTTATTTAGTTATTTAGTTATTTAGTTATTTAGTTATTTAGTTATTTAGTTATTTAGTTATTTAGTTATTTAGTTATTTAGTTATTTAGTTATTTAGTTATTTAGTTATTTAGTTATTTAGTTATTTAGTTATTTAGTTATTTAGTTATTTAGTTATTTAGTTATTTAGTTATTTAGTTATTTAGTTATTTAGTTATTTAGTTATTTAGTTATTTAGTTATTTAGTTATTTAGTTATTTAGTTATTTAGTTATTTAGTTATTTAGTTATTTAGTTATTTAGTTATTTAGTTATTTAGTTATTTAGTTATTTAGTTATTTAGTTATTTAGTTATTTAGTTATTTAGTTATTTAGTTATTTAGTTATTTAGTTATTTAGTTATTTAGTTATTTAGTTATTTAGTTATTTAGTTATTTAGTTATTTAGTTATTTAGTTATTTAGTTATTTAGTTATTTAGTTATTTAGTTATTTAGTTATTTAGTTATTTAGTTATTTAGTTATTTAGTTATTTAGTTATTTAGTTATTTAGTTATTTAGTTATTTAGTTATTTAGTTATTTAGTTATTTAGTTATTTAGTTATTTAGTTATTTAGTTATTTAGTTATTTAGTTATTTAGTTATTTAGTTATTTAGTTATTTAGTTATTTAGTTATTTAGTTATTTAGTTATTTAGTTATTTAGTTATTTAGTTATTTAGTTATTTAGTTATTTAGTTATTTAGTTATTTAGTTATTTAGTTATTTAGTTATTTAGTTATTTAGTTATTTAGTTATTTAGTTATTTAGTTATTTAGTTATTTAGTTATTTAGTTATTTAGTTATTTAGTTATTTAGTTATTTAGTTATTTAGTTATTTAGTTATTTAGTTATTTAGTTATTTAGTTATTTAGTTATTTAGTTATTTAGTTATTTAGTTATTTAGTTATTTAGTTATTTAGTTATTTAGTTATTTAGTTATTTAGTTATTTAGTTATTTAGTTATTTAGTTATTTAGTTATTTAGTTATTTAGTTATTTAGTTATTTAGTTATTTAGTTATTTAGTTATTTAGTTATTTAGTTATTTAGTTATTTAGTTATTTAGTTATTTAGTTATTTAGTTATTTAGTTATTTAGTTATTTAGTTATTTAGTTATTTAGTTATTTAGTTATTTAGTTATTTAGTTATTTAGTTATTTAGTTATTTAGTTATTTAGTTATTTAGTTATTTAGTTATTTAGTTATTTAGTTATTTAGTTATTTAGTTATTTAGTTATTTAGTTATTTAGTTATTTAGTTATTTAGTTATTTAGTTATTTAGTTATTTAGTTATTTAGTTATTTAGTTATTTAGTTATTTAGTTATTTAGTTATTTAGTTATTTAGTTATTTAGTTATTTAGTTATTTAGTTATTTAGTTATTTAGTTATTTAGTTATTTAGTTATTTAGTTATTTAGTTATTTAGTTATTTAGTTATTTAGTTATTTAGTTATTTAGTTATTTAGTTATTTAGTTATTTAGTTATTTAGTTATTTAGTTATTTAGTTATTTAGTTATTTAGTTATTTAGTTATTTAGTTATTTAGTTATTTAGTTATTTAGTTATTTAGTTATTTAGTTATTTAGTTATTTAGTTATTTAGTTATTTAGTTATTTAGTTATTTAGTTATTTAGTTATTTAGTTATTTAGTTATTTAGTTATTTAGTTATTTAGTTATTTAGTTATTTAGTTATTTAGTTATTTAGTTATTTAGTTATTTAGTTATTTAGTTATTTAGTTATTTAGTTATTTAGTTATTTAGTTATTTAGTTATTTAGTTATTTAGTTATTTAGTTATTTAGTTATTTAGTTATTTAGTTATTTAGTTATTTAGTTATTTAGTTATTTAGTTATTTAGTTATTTAGTTATTTAGTTATTTAGTTATTTAGTTATTTAGTTATTTAGTTATTTAGTTATTTAGTTATTTAGTTATTTAGTTATTTAGTTATTTAGTTATTTAGTTATTTAGTTATTTAGTTATTTAGTTATTTAGTTATTTAGTTATTTAGTTATTTAGTTATTTAGTTATTTAGTTATTTAGTTATTTAGTTATTTAGTTATTTAGTTATTTAGTTATTTAGTTATTTAGTTATTTAGTTATTTAGTTATTTAGTTATTTAGTTATTTAGTTATTTAGTTATTTAGTTATTTAGTTATTTAGTTATTTAGTTATTTAGTTATTTAGTTATTTAGTTATTTAGTTATTTAGTTATTTAGTTATTTAGTTATTTAGTTATTTAGTTATTTAGTTATTTAGTTATTTAGTTATTTAGTTATTTAGTTATTTAGTTATTTAGTTATTTAGTTATTTAGTTATTTAGTTATTTAGTTATTTAGTTATTTAGTTATTTAGTTATTTAGTTATTTAGTTATTTAGTTATTTAGTTATTTAGTTATTTAGTTATTTAGTTATTTAGTTATTTAGTTATTTAGTTATTTAGTTATTTAGTTATTTAGTTATTTAGTTATTTAGTTATTTAGTTATTTAGTTATTTAGTTATTTAGTTATTTAGTTATTTAGTTATTTAGTTATTTAGTTATTTAGTTATTTAGTTATTTAGTTATTTAGTTATTTAGTTATTTAGTTATTTAGTTATTTAGTTATTTAGTTATTTAGTTATTTAGTTATTTAGTTATTTAGTTATTTAGTTATTTAGTTATTTAGTTATTTAGTTATTTAGTTATTTAGTTATTTAGTTATTTAGTTATTTAGTTATTTAGTTATTTAGTTATTTAGTTATTTAGTTATTTAGTTATTTAGTTATTTAGTTATTTAGTTATTTAGTTATTTAGTTATTTAGTTATTTAGTTATTTAGTTATTTAGTTATTTAGTTATTTAGTTATTTAGTTATTTAGTTATTTAGTTATTTAGTTATTTAGTTATTTAGTTATTTAGTTATTTAGTTATTTAGTTATTTAGTTATTTAGTTATTTAGTTATTTAGTTATTTAGTTATTTAGTTATTTAGTTATTTAGTTATTTAGTTATTTAGTTATTTAGTTATTTAGTTATTTAGTTATTTAGTTATTTAGTTATTTAGTTATTTAGTTATTTAGTTATTTAGTTATTTAGTTATTTAGTTATTTAGTTATTTAGTTATTTAGTTATTTAGTTATTTAGTTATTTAGTTATTTAGTTATTTAGTTATTTAGTTATTTAGTTATTTAGTTATTTAGTTATTTAGTTATTTAGTTATTTAGTTATTTAGTTATTTAGTTATTTAGTTATTTAGTTATTTAGTTATTTAGTTATTTAGTTATTTAGTTATTTAGTTATTTAGTTATTTAGTTATTTAGTTATTTAGTTATTTAGTTATTTAGTTATTTAGTTATTTAGTTATTTAGTTATTTAGTTATTTAGTTATTTAGTTATTTAGTTATTTAGTTATTTAGTTATTTAGTTATTTAGTTATTTAGTTATTTAGTTATTTAGTTATTTAGTTATTTAGTTATTTAGTTATTTAGTTATTTAGTTATTTAGTTATTTAGTTATTTAGTTATTTAGTTATTTAGTTATTTAGTTATTTAGTTATTTAGTTATTTAGTTATTTAGTTATTTAGTTATTTAGTTATTTAGTTATTTAGTTATTTAGTTATTTAGTTATTTAGTTATTTAGTTATTTAGTTATTTAGTTATTTAGTTATTTAGTTATTTAGTTATTTAGTTATTTAGTTATTTAGTTATTTAGTTATTTAGTTATTTAGTTATTTAGTTATTTAGTTATTTAGTTATTTAGTTATTTAGTTATTTAGTTATTTAGTTATTTAGTTATTTAGTTATTTAGTTATTTAGTTATTTAGTTATTTAGTTATTTAGTTATTTAGTTATTTAGTTATTTAGTTATTTAGTTATTTAGTTATTTAGTTATTTAGTTATTTAGTTATTTAGTTATTTAGTTATTTAGTTATTTAGTTATTTAGTTATTTAGTTATTTAGTTATTTAGTTATTTAGTTATTTAGTTATTTAGTTATTTAGTTATTTAGTTATTTAGTTATTTAGTTATTTAGTTATTTAGTTATTTAGTTATTTAGTTATTTAGTTATTTAGTTATTTAGTTATTTAGTTATTTAGTTATTTAGTTATTTAGTTATTTAGTTATTTAGTTATTTAGTTATTTAGTTATTTAGTTATTTAGTTATTTAGTTATTTAGTTATTTAGTTATTTAGTTATTTAGTTATTTAGTTATTTAGTTATTTAGTTATTTAGTTATTTAGTTATTTAGTTATTTAGTTATTTAGTTATTTAGTTATTTAGTTATTTAGTTATTTAGTTATTTAGTTATTTAGTTATTTAGTTATTTAGTTATTTAGTTATTTAGTTATTTAGTTATTTAGTTATTTAGTTATTTAGTTATTTAGTTATTTAGTTATTTAGTTATTTAGTTATTTAGTTATTTAGTTATTTAGTTATTTAGTTATTTAGTTATTTAGTTATTTAGTTATTTAGTTATAGTTATTTAGTTATTTAGTTATTTAGTTATTTAGTTATTTAGTTATTTAGTTATTTAGTTATTTAGTTATTTAGTTATTTAGTTATTTAGTTATTTAGTTATTTAGTTATTTAGTTATTTAGTTATTTAGTTATTTAGTTATTTAGTTATTTAGTTATTTAGTTATTTAGTTATTTAGTTATTTAGTTATTTAGTTATTTAGTTATTTAGTTATTTAGTTATTTAGTTATTTAGTTATTTAGTTATTTAGTTATTTAGTTATTTAGTTATTTAGTTATTTAGTTATTTAGTTATTTAGTTATTTAGTTATTTAGTTATTTAGTTATTTAGTTATTTAGTTATTTAGTTATTTAGTTATTTAGTTATTTAGTTATTTAGTTATTTAGTTATTTAGTTATTTAGTTATTTAGTTATTTAGTTATTTAGTTATTTAGTTATTTAGTTATTTAGTTATTTAGTTATTTAGTTATTTAGTTATTTAGTTATTTAGTTATTTAGTTATTTAGTTATTTAGTTATTTAGTTATTTAGTTATTTAGTTATTTAGTTATTTAGTTATTTAGTTATTTAGTTATTTAGTTATTTAGTTATTTAGTTATTTAGTTATTTAGTTATTTAGTTATTTAGTTATTTAGTTATTTAGTTATTTAGTTATTTAGTTATTTAGTTATTTAGTTATTTAGTTATTTAGTTATTTAGTTATTTAGTTATTTAGTTATTTAGTTATTTAGTTATTTAGTTATTTAGTTATTTAGTTATTTAGTTATTTAGTTATTTAGTTATTTAGTTATTTAGTTATTTAGTTATTTAGTTATTTAGTTATTTAGTTATTTAGTTATTTAGTTATTTAGTTATTTAGTTATTTAGTTATTTAGTTATTTAGTTATTTAGTTATTTAGTTATTTAGTTATTTAGTTATTTAGTTATTTAGTTATTTAGTTATTTAGTTATTTAGTTATTTAGTTATTTAGTTATTTAGTTATTTAGTTATTTAGTTATTTAGTTATTTAGTTATTTAGTTATTTAGTTATTTAGTTATTTAGTTATTTAGTTATTTAGTTATTTAGTTATTTAGTTATTTAGTTATTTAGTTATAGTTATTTAGTTATTTAGTTATTTAGTTATTTAGTTATTAGTTATTTAGTTATTTAGTTATTTAGTTATTTAGTTATTTAGTTATTTAGTTATTTAGTTATTTAGTTATTTAGTTATTTAGTTATTTAGTTATTTAGTTATTTAGTTATTTAGTTATTTAGTTATTTAGTTATTTAGTTATGTAGTTATTTAGTTATTTAGTTATTTAGTTATTTAGTTATTTAGTTATTTAGTTTAGTTAGTTTAGTTATTTAGTTATTTAGTTATTTAGTTATTTAGTTATTTAGTTATTTAGTTATTTAGTTATTTAGTTATTTAGTTATTTAGTATTTAGTTGTTTAGTTATTAGTTATTGTAGTTATTTAGTTATTTAGTTATTTAGTTATTTAGTTATTAGTTATTTAGTTATTTAGTTATTAGTTATTTAGTTATTGTAGTTATTTAGATTATTTAGTTATTTAGTTTATTTAGTTATTTAGTTATTAGTTATTTAGTTTATTTAGTTATTTAGTTATTTAGTTATTTAGTTATTTAGTTATTTAGTTATTTAGTTATTTAGCTAGTAGTTATTTAGTTATTTAGTTATTTAGTTATTTAGTTATTTAGTTATTTAGTTATTTAGTTATTTAGTTATTTAGTTATTTAGTTATTTAGTTATTTAGTTATTTAGTTATTTAGTTATTTAGTTATTTAGTTATTTAGTTATTTAGTTATTTAGTTATTTAGTTATTTAGTTATTTAGTTATTTAGTTATTTAGTTATTTGTTATTTAGTTATTAGTTATTTAGTTATTTAGTTATTTAGTTATTAGTTATTAGTTATTTAGTTATTTAGTTATTAGTTATTTAGTTATTTAGTTATTAGTTATTTAGTTATTTAGTTATTTAGTTATTTCGTTATTTAGTTATTTAGTTATTTAGTTATTAGTTATTTAGTTAGTTATTTAGTTATTTTAGTTATTTAGTATTTAGTATTTAGTTATGAGTTATTTAGTTATTTAGGTATTGAGTTATTTAGTTATTTAGTTATTTAGTTATTTAGTTATTTAGTTATTTAGTTATTTAGTTATTTAGTTATTTAGTTAGTTATTTAGTTATTTAGTTATTAGTTATTTTAGTTATTTAGTTATTTAGTTATTTAGTTATTAGTTATTTAGTTATTTAGTTCTTTAGTTATTTAGTTATTTAGTTATTTAGTTATTAGTTATTTAGTTATTTAGTTATAGTTATTAGTTATTTAGTTATTTAGTTATTAGTTATTTAGTTATTTAGTTATTTAGTTATTTAGTTATTTAGTTATTTAGTTTTTAGTTATTTAGTTATTTAGTTATTTAGTTATTTAGTTATTTAGTTATTTAGTTATTTAGTTATTTAGTTTATTTAGGTATTTAGTTATTTAGTTATTAGTTATTTAGTTATTAGTTATTTAGTTATTTAGTTATTTAGTTATTTAGTTATTTAGTTATTTAGTTATTTAGTTATTTAGTTATTTAGTTATTTAGTGTATTTAGTTATTTAGTTATTTAGTTATTTTAGTTATTTAGTTATTTAGTTATTTGTATTTAGTTATTTAGTTATTTAGTTATTTAGTTATTTAGTTATTTAGTTATTTAGTTATTAGTTATTTAGTTATTTAGTAATTTAGTTATTTAGTTATTTAGTTATTTAGTTATTTTAGTTATTTAGTTATTTAGTTATTTAGTTTATTTAGTTTATTTAGTTATTAGTTATTTAGTTATTTAGTTATTTAGTTATTTAGTTATTTAGTTATTTAGTTATTTAGTTATTTAGTTATTTAGTTATTTAGTTATTTAGTTATTTAGTTAGTTATTTAGTTATTTAGTTATTTAGTTATTTAGTTATTTAGTTATTTAGTTATTTAGTTAGTTTAGTTATTAGTTATTTAGTTATTTAGTTATTTAGTTAGTTTAGTTATTTAGTTATTTAGTTATTTAGTATTAGTTATTTAGTTATTTAGTTATTTAGTTATTTAGTTATTTGTTATTTAGTTTAGTTAGTTTAGTTAGTTTAGTTATTAGTTATTTAGTTATTTAGTTATTTAGTTATTTAGTTATTTAGTTATTTAGTTATTTAGTTATTTAGTTATTTAGTTATTTAGTTATTTAGTTATTTAGTTTATTTAGTTATTTAGTTATTTAGTTATTTAGTTATTTAGTTATTTAGTTATTTAGTTATTTAGTTATTTAGTTATTAGTTATTTAGTTATTTAGTTATTTAGTTATTTAGTTATTTAGTTATTTAGTTATTTAGTTATTTAGTTATTAGTTATTTAGTTATTTAGTTATTTAGTTATTTAGTTATTTAGTTATTTAGTTATTTAGTTATTTAGTTATTTAGTTATTTAGTTATTTAGTTATTTAGTTATTTAGTTATTTAGTTATTTAGATATTAGTTATTTAGTTATTTAGTTATTTAGGTATTTAGTTATTTAGTTATTTAGTTATTTAGTTATTTAGTTATTTAGTTATTTAGTTATTTAGTTATTTAGTTATTTAGTTATTTAGTTTTTTAGTTATTTAGTATTTAGTTATTAGTTATTTAGTTATTTAGTTATTTAGTTATTTAGTTATTTAGTTATTTAGTTATTTAGTTATTTAGTTATTTAGTTATTTAGTTATTTAGTTATTTAGTTATTTAGTTATTAGTTATTTAGTTATTTAGTTATTTAGTTATTTAGTTATTTAGTTATTTAGTTATTTAGTTATTAGTTATTTAGTTATTTAGTTATTTAGTTATTTAGTTATTAGTTATTTAGTTATTTAGTTATTAGTTATTAGTTATTTAGTTATTTAGTTATTTAGTTATTTAGTTATTTAGTTATTTAGTTATTTAGTTATTTAGTTATTTAGTTATTTAGTTATTTAGTTATTTAGTTATTTAGTTATTTAGTTATTTAGTTATTTAGTTATTTAGTTATTTAGTTATTTAGTTATTTAGTTATTTAGTTATTAGTTATTTAGTTATTTAGTTATTTAGTTATTTAGTTATTTAGTATTTAGTTTAGTTAGTTTAGTTAGTTTAGTTATTTAGTTATTTAGTTATTTAGTTATTTAGTATTTAGTTATTTAGTTATTTAGTTATTTAGTTATTAGTTATTTAGTTATTTAGTTATTTAGTTATTTAGTTATTTAGTTATTTAGTTATTTAGTTATTTAGTTATTTAGTTATTTAGTTATTTAGTTATTTAGTTATTTAGTTTATTTAGTTATTTAGTTATTTAGTTATTTAGTTATTTAGTTATTTAGTTATTTAGTTATTTAGTTATTTAGTTATTTAGTTATTTAGTTATTTTAGTTATTTAGTTATTTAGTTATTTAGTTATTTAGTTATTTAGTTATTTAGTTATTTAGTTATTTAGTTATTTAGTTATTTAGTTATTTAGTTATTTAGTTATTTAGTTATTTAGTTATTTAGTTATTTAGTTATTTAGTTATTTAGTTATTTAGTTATTTAGTTATTTAGTTATTAGTTATTTAGTTATTTAGTTATTTAGTTATTTAGTTATTTAGTTATTTAGTTATTTAGTTATTTAGTTATTTAGTTATTTAGTTATTTAGTTATTTAGTTATTTAGTTATTTAGTTATTTAGTATTTAGTTATTTAGTTATTTAGTTATTTAGTTATTTAGTTATTTAGTTATTTAGTTATTTAGTTATTTAGTTATTTAGTTATTTAGTTATTTAGTTATTTAGTTATTTAGTTATTTAGTTATTTAGTTATTTAGTTATTTAGTTATTTAGTTATTTAGTTATTTAGTTATTTAGTTATTTAGTTATTTAGTTATTTAGTTATTTAGTTATTTAGTTATTTAGTTATTTAGTTATTTAGTTATTTAGTTATTTAGTTATTTAGTTATTTAGTTATTTAGTTATTTAGTTATTTAGTTATTTAGTTATTTAGTTATTTAGTTATTTAGTTATTTAGTTATTTAGTTATTTAGTTATTTAGTTATTTAGTTATTTAGTTATTTAGTTATTTAGTTATTTAGTTATTTAGTTATTTAGTTATTTAGTTATTTAGTTATTTAGTTATTTAGTTATTTAGTTATTTAGTTATTTAGTTATTTAGTTATTTAGTTATTTAGTTATTTAGTTATTTAGTTATTTAGTTTATTTAGTTATTTAGTTATTTAGTTATTTAGTTATTTAGTTATTTAGTTATTTAGTTATTTAGTTATTTAGTTATTTAGTTATTTAGTTATTTAGTTATTTAGTTATTTAGTTATTTAGTTATTTAGTTATTTAGTTATTTAGTTATTTAGTTATTTAGTTATTTAGTTATTTAGTTATTTAGTTATTTAGTTATTTAGTTATTTAGTTATTTAGTTATTTAGTTATTTAGTTATTTAGTTATTTAGTTATTTAGTTATTTAGTTATTTAGTTATTTAGTTATTTAGTTATTTAGTTATTTAGTTATTTAGTTATTTAGTTATTTAGTTATTTAGTTATTTAGTTATTTAGTTATTTAGTTATTTAGTTATTTAGTTATTTAGTTATTTAGTTATTTAGTTATTTAGTTATTTAGTTATTTAGTTATTTAGTTATTAGTTATTTAGTTATTTAGTTATTTAGTTATTTAGTTATTTAGTTATTTAGTTATTTAGTTATTTAGTTATTTAGTTATTTAGTTATTTAGTTATTTAGTTATTTAGTTATTTAGTTATTTAGTTATTTAGTTATTTAGTTATTTAGTTATTTAGTTATTTAGTTATTTAGTTATTTAGTTATTTAGTTATTAGTTATTTAGTTATTTAGTTATTTAGTTATTTAGTTATTTAGTTATTTAGTTATTTAGTTATTTAGTTATTTAGTTATTTAGTTATTTAGTTATTTAGTTATTTAGTTATTTAGTTATTTAGTTATTTAGTTATTTAGTTATTTAGTTATTTAGTTATTAGTTATTTAGTTATTTAGTTATTTAGTTATTTAGTTATTTAGTTATTTAGTTATTTAGTTATTTAGTTATTTAGTTATTTAGTTATTTAGTTATTTAGTTTTATTTAGTTATTTAGTTATTTAGTTATTTAGTTATTTAGTTATTAGTTATTTAGTTATTTAGTTATTTAGTTATTTAGTTATTTAGTTATTTAGTTATTTAGTTATTTAGTTATTTAGTTATTTAGTTATTTAGTTATTTAGTTATTTAGTTATTTAGTTATTTAGTTATTTAGTTATTTAGTTATTTAGTTATTTAGTTATTTAGTTATTTAGTTATTTAGTTATTTAGTTATTTAGTTATTTAGTTATTTAGTTATTTAGTTATTTAGTTATTTAGTTATTTAGTTATTTAGTTATTTTAGTTATTTAGTTATTTAGTTATTTAGTTATTTAGTTATTTAGTTATTTAGTTATTTAGTTATTTAGTTATTTAGTTATTTAGTTATTTAGTTATTTAGTTATTTAGTTATTTAGTTATTTAGTTATTTAGTTATTTAGTTATTTAGTTATTTAGTTATTTAGTATTTAGTTATTTAGTATTTAGTTATTTAGTTATTTAGTTATTTAGTTATTTAGTTATTTAGTTATTTAGTTATTTAGTTATTTAGTTATTTAGTTATTTAGTTATTTAGTTATTTAGTTATTTAGTTATTTAGTTATTTAGTTATTTAGTTATTTAGTTATTTTGTTATTTAGTTATTTAGTTATTTAGTTATTTAGTTATTTAGTTATTTAGTTATTTAGTTATTTAGTTATTTAGTTATTTAGTTATTTAGTTATTTAGTTATTTAGTTATTTAGTTATTTAGTTATTTAGTTATTTAGTTATTTAGTTATTTAGTTATTTAGTTATTTAGTTATTTAGTTATTTAGTTATTTAGTTATTTAGTTATTTAGTTATTTAGTTATTTAGTTATTTAGTTATTTAGTTATTAGTTATTTAGTTATTTAGTTATTTAGTTATTTAGTTATTTAGTTATTTAGTTATTTAGTTATTTAGTTATTTAGTTATTTAGTTATTTAGTTATTTAGTTATTTAGTTATTTAGTTATTTAGTTATTTAGTTATTTAGTTATTTAGTTATTTAGTTATTTAGTTATTTAGTTATTTAGTTATTTAGTTATTTAGTTATTTAGTTATTTAGTTATTTAGTTATTTAGTTATTTAGTTATTTAGTTATTTAGTTATTAGTTATTTAGTTATTTAGTTATTTAGTTATTTAGTTATTTAGTTATTTAGTTATTTAGTTATTTAGTTATTTAGTTATTTAGTTATTTAGTTATTTAGTTATTTAGTTATTTAGTTATTTAGTTATTTAGTTATTTAGTTATTTAGTTATTTAGTTATTTAGTTATTTAGTTATTTAGTTATTTAGTTATTTAGTTATTTAGTTATTTAGTTATTTAGTTATTTAGTTATTTAGTTATTTAGTTATTTAGTTATTTAGTTATTTAGTTATTTAGTTATTTAGTTATTTAGTTATTTAGTTATTTAGTTATTTAGTTATTTAGTTATTTAGTTATTTAGTTATTTAGTTATTTAGTTATTTAGTTATTTAGTTATTTAGTTATTTAGTTATTTAGTTATTTAGTTATTTAGTTATTTAGTTATTTAGTTATTTAGTTATTTAGTTATTTAGTTATTTAGTTATTTAGTTATTTAGTTATTTAGTTATTTAGTTATTTAGTTATTTAGTTATTTAGTTATTTAGTTATTTAGTTATTTAGTTATTTAGTTATTTAGTTATTTAGTTATTTAGTTATTTAGTTATTTAGTTATTTAGTTATTTAGTTATTTAGTTATTTAGTTATTTAGTTATTTAGTTATTTAGTTATTTAGTTATTTAGTTATTTAGTTATTTAGTTATTTAGTTATTTAGTTATTTAGTTATTTAGTTATTTAGTTATTTAGTTATTTAGTTATTTAGTTATTTAGTTATTTAGTTATTTAGTTATTTAGTTATTTAGTTATTTAGTTATTTAGTTATTTAGTTATTTAGTTATTTAGTTATTTAGTTATTTAGTTATTTAGTTATTTAGTTATTTAGTTATTTAGTTATTTAGTTATTTAGTTATTTAGTTATTTAGTTATTTAGTTATTTAGTTATTTAGTTATTTAGTTATTTAGTTATTTAGTTATTTAGTTATTTAGTTATTTAGTTATTTAGTTATTTAGTTATTTAGTTATTTAGTTATTTAGTTATTTAGTTATTTAGTTATTTAGTTATTTAGTTATTTAGTTATTTAGTTATTTAGTTATTTAGTTATTTAGTTATTTAGTTATTTAGTTATTTAGTTATTTAGTTATTTAGTTATTTAGTTATTTAGTTATTTAGTTATTTAGTTATTTAGTTATTTAGTTATTTAGTTATTTAGTTATTTAGTTATTTAGTTATTTAGTTATTTAGTTATTTAGTTATTTAGTTATTTAGTTATTTAGTTATTTAGTTATTTAGTTATTTAGTTATTTAGTTATTTAGTTATTTAGTTATTTAGTTATTTAGTTATTTAGTTATTTAGTTATTTAGTTATTTAGTTATTTAGTTATTTAGTTATTTAGTTATTTAGTTATTTAGTTATTTAGTTATTTAGTTATTTAGTTATTTAGTTATTTAGTTATTTAGTTATTTAGTTATTTAGTTATTTAGTTATTTAGTTATTTAGTTATTTAGTTATTTAGTTATTTAGTTATTTAGTTATTTAGTTATTTAGTTATTTAGTTATTTAGTTATTTAGTTATTTAGTTATTTAGTTATTTAGTTATTTAGTTATTTAGTTATTTAGTTATTTAGTTATTTAGTTATTTAGTTATTTAGTTATTTAGTTATTTAGTTATTTAGTTATTTAGTTATTTAGTTATTTAGTTATTTAGTTATTTAGTTATTTAGTTATTTAGTTATTTAGTTATTTAGTTATTTAGTTATTTAGTTATTTAGTTATTTAGTTATTTAGTTATTTAGTTATTTAGTTATTTAGTTATTTAGTTATTTAGTTATTTAGTTATTTAGTTATTTAGTTATTTAGTTATTTAGTTATTTAGTTATTTAGTTATTTAGTTATTTAGTTATTTAGTTATTTAGTTATTTAGTTATTTAGTTATTTAGTTATTTAGTTATTTAGTTATTTAGTTATTTAGTTATTTAGTTATTTAGTTATTTAGTTATTTAGTTATTTAGTTATTTAGTTATTTAGTTATTTAGTTATTTAGTTATTTAGTTATTTAGTTATTTAGTTATTTAGTTATTTAGTTATTTAGTTATTTAGTTATTTAGTTATTTAGTTATTTAGTTATTTAGTTATTTAGTTATTTAGTTATTTAGTTATTTAGTTATTTAGTTATTTAGTTATTTAGTTATTTAGTTATTTAGTTATTTAGTTATTTAGTTATTTAGTTATTTAGTTATTTAGTTATTTAGTTATTTAGTTATTTAGTTATTTAGTTATTTAGTTATTTAGTTATTTAGTTATTTAGTTATTTAGTTATTTAGTTATTTAGTTATTTAGTTATTTAGTTATTTAGTTATTTAGTTATTTAGTTATTTAGTTATTTAGTTATTTAGTTATTTAGTTATTTAGTTATTTAGTTATTTAGTTATTTAGTTATTTAGTTATTTAGTTATTTAGTTATTTAGTTATTTAGTTATTTAGTTATTTAGTTATTTAGTTATTTAGTTATTTAGTTATTTAGTTATTTAGTTATTTAGTTATTTAGTTATTTAGTTATTTAGTTATTTAGTTATTTAGTTATTTAGTTATTTAGTTATTTAGTTATTTAGTTATTTAGTTATTTAGTTATTTAGTTATTTAGTTATTTAGTTATTTAGTTATTTAGTTATTTAGTTATTTAGTTATTTAGTTATTTAGTTATTTAGTTATTTAGTTATTTAGTTATTTAGTTATTTAGTTATTTAGTTATTTAGTTATTTAGTTATTTAGTTATTTAGTTATTTAGTTATTTAGTTATTTAGTTATTTAGTTATTTAGTTATTTAGTTATTTAGTTATTTAGTTATTTAGTTATTTAGTTATTTAGTTATTTAGTTATTTAGTTATTTAGTTATTTAGTTATTTAGTTATTTAGTTATTTAGTTATTTAGTTATTTAGTTATTTAGTTATTTAGTTATTTAGTTATTTAGTTATTTAGTTATTTAGTTATTTAGTTATTTAGTTATTTAGTTATTTAGTTATTTAGTTATTTAGTTATTTAGTTATTTAGTTATTTAGTTATTTAGTTATTTAGTTATTTAGTTATTTAGTTATTTAGTTATTTAGTTATTTAGTTATTTAGTTATTTAGTTATTTAGTTATTTAGTTATTTAGTTATTTAGTTATTTAGTTATTTAGTTATTTAGTTATTTAGTTATTTAGTTATTTAGTTATTTAGTTATTTAGTTATTTAGTTATTTAGTTATTTAGTTATTTAGTTATTTAGTTATTTAGTTATTTAGTTATTTAGTTATTTAGTTATTTAGTTATTTAGTTATTTAGTTATTTAGTTATTTAGTTATTTAGTTATTTAGTTATTTAGTTATTTAGTTATTTAGTTATTTAGTTATTTAGTTATTTAGTTATTTAGTTATTTAGTTATTTAGTTATTTAGTTATTTAGTTATTTAGTTATTTAGTTATTTAGTTATTTAGTTATTTAGTTATTTAGTTATTTAGTTATTTAGTTATTTAGTTATTTAGTTATTTAGTTATTTAGTTATTTAGTTATTTAGTTATTTAGTTATTTAGTTATTTAGTTATTTAGTTATTTAGTTATTTAGTTATTTAGTTATTTAGTTATTTAGTTATTTAGTTATTTAGTTATTTAGTTATTTAGTTATTTAGTTATTTAGTTATTTAGTTATTTAGTTATTTAGTTATTTAGTTATTTAGTTATTTAGTTATTTAGTTATTTAGTTATTTAGTTATTTAGTTATTTAGTTATTTAGTTATTTAGTTATTTAGTTATTTAGTTATTTAGTTATTTAGTTATTTAGTTATTTAGTTATTTAGTTATTTAGTTATTTAGTTATTTAGTTATTTAGTTATTTAGTTATTTAGTTATTTAGTTATTTAGTTATTTAGTTATTTAGTTATTTAGTTATTTAGTTATTTAGTTATTTAGTTATTTAGTTATTTAGTTATTTAGTTATTTAGTTATTTAGTTATTTAGTTATTTAGTTATTTAGTTATTTAGTTATTTAGTTATTTAGTTATTTAGTTATTTAGTTATTTAGTTATTTAGTTATTTAGTTATTTAGTTATTTAGTTATTTAGTTATTTAGTTATTTAGTTATTTAGTTATTTAGTTATTTAGTTATTTAGTTATTTAGTTATTTAGTTATTTAGTTATTTAGTTATTTAGTTATTTAGTTATTTAGTTATTTAGTTATTTAGTTATTTAGTTATTTAGTTATTTAGTTATTTAGTTATTTAGTTATTTAGTTATTTAGTTATTTAGTTATTTAGTTATTTAGTTATTTAGTTATTTAGTTATTTAGTTATTTAGTTATTTAGTTATTTAGTTATTTAGTTATTTAGTTATTTAGTTATTTAGTTATTTAGTTATTTAGTTATTTAGTTATTTAGTTATTTAGTTATTTAGTTATTTAGTTATTTAGTTATTTAGTTATTTAGTTATTTAGTTATTTAGTTATTTAGTTATTTAGTTATTTAGTTATTTAGTTATTTAGTTATTTAGTTATTTAGTTATTTAGTTATTTAGTTATTTAGTTATTTAGTTATTTAGTTATTTAGTTATTTAGTTATTTAGTTATTTAGTTATTTAGTTATTTAGTTATTTAGTTATTTAGTTATTTAGTTATTTAGTTATTTAGTTATTTAGTTATTTAGTTATTTAGTTATTTAGTTATTTAGTTATTTAGTTATTTAGTTATTTAGTTATTTAGTTATTTAGTTATTTAGTTATTTAGTTATTTAGTTATTTAGTTATTTAGTTATTTAGTTATTTAGTTATTTAGTTATTTAGTTATTTAGTTATTTAGTTATTTAGTTATTTAGTTATTTAGTTATTTAGTTATTTAGTTATTTAGTTATTTAGTTATTTAGTTATTTAGTTATTTAGTTATTTAGTTATTTAGTTATTTAGTTATTTAGTTATTTAGTTATTTAGTTATTTAGTTATTTAGTTATTTAGTTATTTAGTTATTTAGTTATTTAGTTATTTAGTTATTTAGTTATTTAGTTATTTAGTTATTTAGTTATTTAGTTATTTAGTTATTTAGTTATTTAGTTATTTAGTTATTTAGTTATTTAGTTATTTAGTTATTTAGTTATTTAGTTATTTAGTTATTTAGTTATTTAGTTATTTAGTTATTTAGTTATTTAGTTATTTAGTTATTTAGTTATTTAGTTATTTAGTTATTTAGTTATTTAGTTATTTAGTTATTTAGTTATTTAGTTATTTAGTTATTTAGTTATTTAGTTATTTAGTTATTTAGTTATTTAGTTATTTAGTTATTTAGTTATTTAGTTATTTAGTTATTTAGTTATTTAGTTATTTAGTTATTTAGTTATTTAGTTATTTAGTTATTTAGTTATTTAGTTATTTAGTTATTTAGTTATTTAGTTATTTAGTTATTTAGTTATTTAGTTATTTAGTTATTTAGTTATTTAGTTATTTAGTTATTTAGTTATTTAGTTATTTAGTTATTTAGTTATTTAGTTATTTAGTTATTTAGTTATTTAGTTATTTAGTTATTTAGTTATTTAGTTATTTAGTTATTTAGTTATTTAGTTATTTAGTTATTTAGTTATTTAGTTATTTAGTTATTTAGTTATTTAGTTATTTAGTTATTTAGTTATTTAGTTATTTAGTTATTTAGTTATTTAGTTATTTAGTTATTTAGTTATTTAGTTATTTAGTTATTTAGTTATTTAGTTATTTAGTTATTTAGTTATTTAGTTATTTAGTTATTTAGTTATTTAGTTATTTAGTTATTTAGTTATTTAGTTATTTAGTTATTTAGTTATTTAGTTATTTAGTTATTTAGTTATTTAGTTATTTAGTTATTTAGTTATTTAGTTATTTAGTTATTTAGTTATTTAGTTATTTAGTTATTTAGTTATTTAGTTATTTAGTTATTTAGTTATTTAGTTATTTAGTTATTTAGTTATTTAGTTATTTAGTTATTTAGTTATTTAGTTATTTAGTTATTTAGTTATTTAGTTATTTAGTTATTTAGTTATTTAGTTATTTAGTTATTTAGTTATTTAGTTATTTAGTTATTTAGTTATTTAGTTATTTAGTTATTTAGTTATTTAGTTATTTAGTTATTTAGTTATTTAGTTATTTAGTTATTTAGTTATTTAGTTATTTAGTTATTTAGTTATTTAGTTATTTAGTTATTTAGTTATTTAGTTATTTAGTTATTTAGTTATTTAGTTATTTAGTTATTTAGTTATTTAGTTATTTAGTTATTTAGTTATTTAGTTATTTAGTTATTTAGTTATTTAGTTATTTAGTTATTTAGTTATTTAGTTATTTAGTTATTTAGTTATTTAGTTATTTAGTTATTTAGTTATTTAGTTATTTAGTTATTTAGTTATTTAGTTATTTAGTTATTTAGTTATTTAGTTATTTAGTTATTTAGTTATTTAGTTATTTAGTTATTTAGTTATTTAGTTATTTAGTTATTTAGTTATTTAGTTATTTAGTTATTTAGTTATTTAGTTATTTAGTTATTTAGTTATTTAGTTATTTAGTTATTTAGTTATTTAGTTATTTAGTTATTTAGTTATTTAGTTATTTAGTTATTTAGTTATTTAGTTATTTAGTTATTTAGTTATTTAGTTATTTAGTTATTTAGTTATTTAGTTATTTAGTTATTTAGTTATTTAGTTATTTAGTTATTTAGTTATTTAGTTATTTAGTTATTTAGTTATTTAGTTATTTAGTTATTTAGTTATTTAGTTATTTAGTTATTTAGTTATTTAGTTATTTAGTTATTTAGTTATTTAGTTATTTAGTTATTTAGTTATTTAGTTATTTAGTTATTTAGTTATTTAGTTATTTAGTTATTTAGTTATTTAGTTATTTAGTTATTTAGTTATTTAGTTATTTAGTTATTTAGTTATTTAGTTATTTAGTTATTTAGTTATTTAGTTATTTAGTTATTTAGTTATTTAGTTATTTAGTTATTTAGTTATTTAGTTATTTAGTTATTTAGTTATTTAGTTATTTAGTTATTTAGTTATTTAGTTATTTAGTTATTTAGTTATTTAGTTATTTAGTTATTTAGTTATTTAGTTATTTAGTTATTTAGTTATTTAGTTATTTAGTTATTTAGTTATTTAGTTATTTAGTTATTTAGTTATTTAGTTATTTAGTTATTTAGTTATTTAGTTATTTAGTTATTTAGTTATTTAGTTATTTAGTTATTTAGTTATTTAGTTATTTAGTTATTTAGTTATTTAGTTATTTAGTTATTTAGTTATTTAGTTATTTAGTTATTTAGTTATTTAGTTATTTAGTTATTTAGTTATTTAGTTATTTAGTTATTTAGTTATTTAGTTATTTAGTTATTTAGTTATTTAGTTATTTAGTTATTTAGTTATTTAGTTATTTAGTTATTTAGTTATTTAGTTATTTAGTTATTTAGTTATTTAGTTATTTAGTTATTTAGTTATTTAGTTATTTAGTTATTTAGTTATTTAGTTATTTAGTTATTTAGTTATTTAGTTATTTAGTTATTTAGTTATTTAGTTATTTAGTTATTTAGTTATTTAGTTATTTAGTTATTTAGTTATTTAGTTATTTAGTTATTTAGTTATTTAGTTATTTAGTTATTTAGTTATTTAGTTATTTAGTTATTTAGTTATTTAGTTATTTAGTTATTTAGTTATTTAGTTATTTAGTTATTTAGTTATTTAGTTATTTAGTTATTTAGTTATTTAGTTATTTAGTTATTTAGTTATTTAGTTATTTAGTTATTTAGTTATTTAGTTATTTAGTTATTTAGTTATTTAGTTATTTAGTTATTTAGTTATTTAGTTATTTAGTTATTTAGTTATTTAGTTATTTAGTTATTTAGTTATTTAGTTATTTAGTTATTTAGTTATTTAGTTATTTAGTTATTTAGTTATTTAGTTATTTAGTTATTTAGTTATTTAGTTATTTAGTTATTTAGTTATTTAGTTATTTAGTTATTTAGTTATTTAGTTATTTAGTTATTTAGTTATTTAGTTATTTAGTTATTTAGTTATTTAGTTATTTAGTTATTTAGTTATTTAGTTATTTAGTTATTTAGTTATTTAGTTATTTAGTTATTTAGTTATTTAGTTATTTAGTTATTTAGTTATTTAGTTATTTAGTTATTTAGTTATTTAGTTATTTAGTTATTTAGTTATTTAGTTATTTAGTTATTTAGTTATTTAGTTATTTAGTTATTTAGTTATTTAGTTATTTAGTTATTTAGTTATTTAGTTATTTAGTTATTTAGTTATTTAGTTATTTAGTTATTTAGTTATTTAGTTATTTAGTTATTTAGTTATTTAGTTATTTAGTTATTTAGTTATTTAGTTATTTAGTTATTTAGTTATTTAGTTATTTAGTTATTTAGTTATTTAGTTATTTAGTTATTTAGTTATTTAGTTATTTAGTTATTTAGTTATTTAGTTATTTAGTTATTTAGTTATTTAGTTATTTAGTTATTTAGTTATTTAGTTATTTAGTTATTTAGTTATTTAGTTATTTAGTTATTTAGTTATTTAGTTATTTAGTTATTTAGTTATTTAGTTATTTAGTTATTTAGTTATTTAGTTATTTAGTTATTTAGTTATTTAGTTATTTAGTTATTTAGTTATTTAGTTATTTAGTTATTTAGTTATTTAGTTATTTAGTTATTTAGTTATTTAGTTATTTAGTTATTTAGTTATTTAGTTATTTAGTTATTTAGTTATTTAGTTATTTAGTTATTTAGTTATTTAGTTATTTAGTTATTTAGTTATTTAGTTATTTAGTTATTTAGTTATTTAGTTATTTAGTTATTTAGTTATTTAGTTATTTAGTTATTTAGTTATTTAGTTATTTAGTTATTTAGTTATTTAGTTATTTAGTTATTTAGTTATTTAGTTATTTAGTTATTTAGTTATTTAGTTATTTAGTTATTTAGTTATTTAGTTATTTAGTTATTTAGTTATTTAGTTATTTAGTTATTTAGTTATTTAGTTATTTAGTTATTTAGTTATTTAGTTATTTAGTTATTTAGTTATTTAGTTATTTAGTTATTTAGTTATTTAGTTATTTAGTTATTTAGTTATTTAGTTATTTAGTTATTTAGTTATTTAGTTATTTAGTTATTTAGTTATTTAGTTATTTAGTTATTTAGTTATTTAGTTATTTAGTTATTTAGTTATTTAGTTATTTAGTTATTTAGTTATTTAGTTATTTAGTTATTTAGTTATTTAGTTATTTAGTTATTTAGTTATTTAGTTATTTAGTTATTTAGTTATTTAGTTATTTAGTTATTTAGTTATTTAGTTATTTAGTTATTTAGTTATTTAGTTATTTAGTTATTTAGTTATTTAGTTATTTAGTTATTTAGTTATTTAGTTATTTAGTTATTTAGTTATTTAGTTATTTAGTTATTTAGTTATTTAGTTATTTAGTTATTTAGTTATTTAGTTATTTAGTTATTTAGTTATTTAGTTATTTAGTTATTTAGTTATTTAGTTATTTAGTTATTTAGTTATTTAGTTATTTAGTTATTTAGTTATTTAGTTATTTAGTTATTTAGTTATTTAGTTATTTAGTTATTTAGTTATTTAGTTATTTAGTTATTTAGTTATTTAGTTATTTAGTTATTTAGTTATTTAGTTATTTAGTTATTTAGTTATTTAGTTATTTAGTTATTTAGTTATTTAGTTATTTAGTTATTTAGTTATTTAGTTATTTAGTTATTTAGTTATTTAGTTATTTAGTTATTTAGTTATTTAGTTATTTAGTTATTTAGTTATTTAGTTATTTAGTTATTTAGTTATTTAGTTATTTAGTTATTTAGTTATTTAGTTATTTAGTTATTTAGTTATTTAGTTATTTAGTTATTTAGTTATTTAGTTATTTAGTTATTTAGTTATTTAGTTATTTAGTTATTTAGTTATTTAGTTATTTAGTTATTTAGTTATTTAGTTATTTAGTTATTTAGTTATTTAGTTATTTAGTTATTTAGTTATTTAGTTATTTAGTTATTTAGTTATTTAGTTATTTAGTTATTTAGTTATTTAGTTATTTAGTTATTTAGTTATTTAGTTATTTAGTTATTTAGTTATTTAGTTATTTAGTTATTTAGTTATTTAGTTATTTAGTTATTTAGTTATTTAGTTATTTAGTTATTTAGTTATTTAGTTATTTAGTTATTTAGTTATTTAGTTATTTAGTTATTTAGTTATTTAGTTATTTAGTTATTTAGTTATTTAGTTATTTAGTTATTTAGTTATTTAGTTATTTAGTTATTTAGTTATTTAGTTATTTAGTTATTTAGTTATTTAGTTATTTAGTTATTTAGTTATTTAGTTATTTAGTTATTTAGTTATTTAGTTATTTAGTTATTTAGTTATTTAGTTATTTAGTTATTTAGTTATTTAGTTATTTAGTTATTTAGTTATTTAGTTATTTAGTTATTTAGTTATTTAGTTATTTAGTTATTTAGTTATTTAGTTATTTAGTTATTTAGTTATTTAGTTATTTAGTTATTTAGTTATTTAGTTATTTAGTTATTTAGTTATTTAGTTATTTAGTTATTTAGTTATTTAGTTATTTAGTTATTTAGTTATTTAGTTATTTAGTTATTTAGTTATTTAGTTATTTAGTTATTTAGTTATTTAGTTATTTAGTTATTTAGTTATTTAGTTATTTAGTTATTTAGTTATTTAGTTATTTAGTTATTTAGTTATTTAGTTATTTAGTTATTTAGTTATTTAGTTATTTAGTTATTTAGTTATTTAGTTATTTAGTTATTTAGTTATTTAGTTATTTAGTTATTTAGTTATTTAGTTATTTAGTTATTTAGTTATTTAGTTATTTAGTTATTTAGTTATTTAGTTATTTAGTTATTTAGTTATTTAGTTATTTAGTTATTTAGTTATTTAGTTATTTAGTTATTTAGTTATTTAGTTATTTAGTTATTTAGTTATTTAGTTATTTAGTTATTTAGTTATTTAGTTATTTAGTTATTTAGTTATTTAGTTATTTAGTTATTTAGTTATTTAGTTATTTAGTTATTTAGTTATTTAGTTATTTAGTTATTTAGTTATTTAGTTATTTAGTTATTTAGTTATTTAGTTATTTAGTTATTTAGTTATTTAGTTATTTAGTTATTTAGTTATTTAGTTATTTAGTTATTTAGTTATTTAGTTATTTAGTTATTTAGTTATTTAGTTATTTAGTTATTTAGTTATTTAGTTATTTAGTTATTTAGTTATTTAGTTATTTAGTTATTTAGTTATTTAGTTATTTAGTTATTTAGTTATTTAGTTATTTAGTTATTTAGTTATTTAGTTATTTAGTTATTTAGTTATTTAGTTATTTAGTTATTTAGTTATTTAGTTATTTAGTTATTTAGTTATTTAGTTATTTAGTTATTTAGTTATTTAGTTATTTAGTTATTTAGTTATTTAGTTATTTAGTTATTTAGTTATTTAGTTATTTAGTTATTTAGTTATTTAGTTATTTAGTTATTTAGTTATTTAGTTATTTAGTTATTTAGTTATTTAGTTTAGTTATTTAGTTATTTAGTTATTTAGTTATTTAGTTATTTAGTTATTTAGTTATTTAGTTATTTAGTTATTTAGTTATTTAGTTATTTAGTTATTTAGTTATTTAGTTATTTAGTTATTTAGTTATTTAGTTATTTAGTTATTTAGTTATTTAGTTATTTAGTTATTTAGTTATTTAGTTATTAGTTATTTAGTTATTTAGTTATTTAGTTATTTAGTTATTTAGTTATTTAGTTATTTAGTTATTTAGTTATTTAGTTATTTAGTTATTAGTTATTAGTTATTAGTTATTTAGTTATTTAGTTATTTAGTTATTTAGTTATTTAGTTATTAGTTATTTAGTTATTTAGTTATTTAGTTATTTAGTTATTTAGTTATTTAGTTATTTAGTTATTTAGTTATTAGTTATTTAGTTATTTAGTTATTTAGTTATTTAGTTATTTAGTTATTTAGTTATTTAGTTATTAGTTATTTAGTTATTTAGTTATTTAGTTATTTAGTTATTTAGTTATTTAGTTATTTAGTTATTTAGTTATTTAGTTATTTAGTTATTTAGTTATTTAGTTATTTATTTAGTTATTTAGTTATTAGTTATTTAGTTATTTAGTTATTTAGTTATTTAGTTATTTAGTATTTAGTTATTTAGTTATTTAGTTATTTAGTTATTTAGTTATTTAGTTATTTAGTTATTTAGTTATTTAGTTATTTAGTTATTTAGTTATTTAGTTATTTAGTTATTTAGTTATTTAGTTATTTAGTTATTTAGTTATTTAGTTATTTAGTTATTTAGTTATTTAGTTATTTAGTTATTTAGTTATTTAGTTATTTAGTTATTTAGTTATTTAGTTATTTAGTTATTTAGTTATTTAGTTATTTAGTTATTTAGTTATTTAGTTATTTAGTTATTTAGTTATTTAGTTATTTAGTTATTTAGTTATTTAGTTATTTAGTTATTTAGTTATTTAGTTATTTAGTTATTTAGTTATTTAGTTATTTAGTTATTTAGTTTTAGTTATTTAGTTATTTAGTTATTTAGTTATTTAGTTATTTAGTTATTTAGTTATTTAGTTATTTAGTTATTTAGTTATTTAGTTATTTAGTTATTTAGTTATTTAGTTATTTAGTTATTTAGTTATTTAGTTATTTAGTTATTTAGTTATTTAGTTATTTAGTTATTTAGTTATTTAGTTATTTAGTTATTTAGTTATTAGTTATATTTAGTTATTTAGTTATTTAGTTATTTAGTTATTTAGTTATTTAGTTATTTAGTTCTTTAGTTATTTAGTTATTTAGTTATTTAGTTATTTAGTTATTTAGTTATTTAGTTATTTAGTTATTTAGTTATTTAGTTATTTAGTTATTTAGTATTTAGTTATTTAGTTATTTAGTTATTTAGTTATTTAGTTATTTAGTTATTTGTTATTTAGTTATTTAGTTATTTAGTTATTAGTTATTTAGTTATTTAGTTATTTAGTTATTTAGTTATTTAGTTATTTAGTTATTTAGTTATTTAGTTATTTAGTTATTTAGTTATTTAGTTATTTAGTTATTTAGTTATTTAGTTATTTAGTTATTTAGTTATTTAGTTATTTAGTTATTTAGTTATTTAGTTATTTAGTTATTTAGTTATTTAGTTATTTAGTATTTAGTTATTTAGTTATTTAGTTATTTAGTTATTTAGTTATTTAGTTATTTAGTTATTTAGTTATTTAGTTATTTAGTTATTTAGTTATTTAGTTATTTAGTTATTTAGTTATTTAGTTATTTAGTTATTTAGTTATTTAGTTATTTAGTTATTTAGTTATTTAGTTATTTAGTTATTTAGTTATTTAGTTATTTAGTTATTTAGTTATTTAGTTATTTAGTTATTTAGTTATTTAGTTATTTAGTTATTTAGTTATTTAGTTATTTAGTTATTTAGTTATTTAGTTATTTAGTTATTTAGTTATTTAGTTATTTAGTTATTTAGTTATTTAGTTATTTAGTTATTTAGTTATTTAGTTATTTAGTTATTTAGTTATTTAGTTATTTAGTTATTTAGTTATTTAGTTATTTAGTTATTTAGTTATTTAGTTATTTAGTTATTTAGTTATTTAGTTATTTAGTATTTAGTTATTTAGTTATTTAGTTATTTAGTTATTTAGTTATTTAGTTATTTAGTTATTTAGTTTATTTAGTTATTTAGTTATTTAGTTATTTAGTTATTTAGTTATTTAGTTATTTAGTTATTTAGTTATTTAGTTATTTAGTTATTTAGTTATTTAGTTTTAGTTATTAGTTATTTAGTTATTTAGTTATTTAGTTATTTAGTATTAGTTATTTAGTTATTTAGTTATTTAGTTATTTAGTTATTTAGTTATTTAGTTATTTAGTATTTAGTTATTTAGTTATTTAGTTATTTAGTTATTTAGTTATTTAGTTATTTAGTTATTTAGTTATTTAGTTATTTAGTTATTTAGTTATTTAGTTATTTAGTTATTTAGTTATTTAGTTATTTAGTTATTTAGTTATTTAGTTATTAGTATTTAGTTATTTAGTTATTTAGTTATTTAGTTATTTAGTTATTTAGTTATTTAGTTATTTAGTTATTTAGTTATTTAGTTATTTAGTTATTTAGTTATTTAGTTATTTAGTTATTTAGTTATTTAGTTATTTAGTTATTTAGTTATTTAGTTATTTAGTTATTTAGTTATTTAGTTATTTCGTTATTTAGTTATTTAGTTATTTAGTTATTTAGTTATTTAGTTATTTAGTTATTTAGTTATTTAGTTATTTAGTTATTTAGTTATTTAGTTATTTAGTTATTTAGTTATTTAGTTATTTAGTTATTTAGTTATTATTTAGTTATTAGTTATTTAGTTATTTAGTTATTTAGTTATTTAGTTATTTAGTTCTTTAGTTATTAGTTATTTAGTTATTTAGTTATTTAGTTATTTAGTTATTTAGTTATTTAGTTATTTAGTTATTTAGTTATTTAGTTATTTAGTTATTTAGTTATTTAGTTATTTAGTTATTTAGTTATTTAGTTATTTAGTTATTTAGTTATTTAGTTATTTAGTTATTTAGTTATTTAGTTATTTAGTTATTTAGTTATTTAGTTATTTAGTTATTTAGTTATTTAGTTATTTAGTTATTTAGTTATTTAGTTATTTAGTTATTTAGTTATTAGTTATTTAGTTATTTAGTTATTTAGTTATTTAGTTATTTAGTTATTTAGTATTTAGTTATTAGTTATTTAGTTATTTAGTTATTTAGTTATTTAGTTATTTAGTTATTTAGTTATTTAGTTATTTAGTTATTTAGTTATTTAGTTATTTAGTTATTTATTTAGTTATTTAGTTATTTAGTTATTTAGTTATTTAGTTATTTAGTATTTCGTATTAGTTATTTAGTTATTTAGTTATTTAGTTATTTAGTTATTTAGTTATTTAGTTATTTAGTTATTTAGTTATTAGTTTTAGTTATTTAGTTATTTAGTTATTTAGTTATTTAGTTATTTAGTTATTTAGTTATTTAGTTATTTAGTTATTTAGTTATTAGTTATTTAGTTATTTAGTCTTTAGTTATTTAGTTATTTAGTTATTTAGTATTTAGTTATTTAGTTATTTAGTTATTTAGTTATTTAGTTATTTAGTTATTTAGTTATTTAGTTATTTAGTTATTTAGTTATTTAGTTATTTAGTTATTTAGTTATTTAGTTATTTAGTATTAGTTATTTAGTTATTTAGTTATTTAGTTATTTAGTTATTTAGTTATTTAGTTATTTAGTTATTTAGTTATTTAGTTATTTAGTTATTTAGTTATTTAGTTATTTAGTTTAGTATTTAGTTATTTAGTTATTTAGTTATTTAGTTATTTAGTTATTTAGTTATTTAGTTATTTAGTTATTTAGTTATTTAGTTATTAGTATTTAGTTATTTAGTTATTAGTTATTAGTTATTTAGTTATTTAGTTATTTTAGTTATTTAGTTATTTAGTTATTTAGTTATTTAGTTATTTAGTTATTTAGTTATTTAGTTATTTAGTTATTTAGTTATTTAGTTATTTAGTTATTTAGTTATTTAGTTATTTAGTTATTTAGTTATTTAGTTATTTAGTTATTTAGTTATTTAGTTATTTAGTTATTTAGTTATTTAGTTATTTAGTTATTTAGTTATTTAGTTATTTAGTTATTAGTTATTTAGTTATTTAGTTATTTACGTTATTTAGTTATTTAGTTTTTAGTTATTTAGTTATTTAGTTATTTAGTTATTTAGTTATTTAGTTATTTAGTTATTTAGTTATTTAGTTATTTAGTTATTTAGTTATTTAGTTATTTAGTTATTTAGTTATTTAGTTATTTAGTTATTTAGTTATTTAGTTATTTAGTATTCGTATTTAGTTATTTAGTTATTTAGTTATTTAGTTATTTAGTTATTTAGTTATTTAGTTATTTAGTTATTTTAGTTATTTAGTTATTTAGTTATTTAGTTATTTAGTTATTTAGTTATTTAGTTATTTAGTTATTTATTATTTAGTTATTTAGTTATTTAGTTATTTAGTTATTTAGTTATTTAGTTATTTAGTTATTTAGTTATTTAGTTATTTAGTTATTAGTTTTAGTTATTAGTTATTTAGTTATTTAGTTATTTAGTTATTTAGTTATTTAGTTATTTAGTTATTTAGTTATTTAGTTATTTAGTTATTTATTTAGTTATTTAGTTATTTAGTTATTTAGTTATTTAGTTATTTAGTTATTTAGTTATTTAGTTATTTAGTTATTTGTTATTAGTTATTTAGTTATTTAGTTATTTAGTTATTTAGTTATTTAGTTATTTAGTATTTAGTTATTTAGTTATTTAGTTATTAGTTATTTAGTTATTTAGTTATTTAGTTATTTAGTTATTTAGTTATTTAGTTATTTAGTTATTTAGTTATTTAGTTATTTAGTTATTTAGTTATTTAGTTATTTAGTTATTTAGTTATTTAGTTATTTAGTTATTTAGTTATTTAGTTATTTAGTTATTTAGTTATTTAGTTATTTAGTTATTTAGTTATTTAGTTATTTAGTTATTTAGTTATTTAGTTATTTAGTTATTTAGTTATTTAGTTATTTAGTTATTTAGTTATTTAGTTATTTAGTTATTTAGTTATTTAGTTATTTAGTTATTTAGTTATTTAGTATTAGTTATTTAGTTATTTAGTTATTTAGTTATTTAGTTATTTAGTTATTTAGTTATTTAGTTATTTAGTTATTTAGTTATTTAGTTATTTAGTTATTTAGTTATTTAGTTATTTAGTTATTTAGTTATTTAGTTATTTAGTTATTTAGTTATTTAGTTATTTAGTTATTTAGTTATTTAGTTATTTAGTTATTTAGTTATTTAGTTATTTAGTTATTTAGTTATTTAGTTATTTAGTTATTTAGTTATTTAGTTATTTAGTTATTTAGTTATTTAGTTATTTAGTTATTTAGTTATTTAGTTATTTAGTAATTTAGTTATTTAGTTATTTAGTTATTTAGTTATTTAGTTATTTAGTTATTTAGTTATTTAGTTATTTAGTTATTTAGTTATTTAGTTATTTAGTTATTTAGTTATTTAGTTATTTAGTTATTTAGTTATTTAGTTATTTAGTTATTTAGTTATTTAGTTATTTAGTTCTTTCGTTATTTAGTTATTTAGTTATTTAGTTATTTAGTTATTTAGTTATTAGTTAGTTATTTAGTTATTTAGTTATTTAGTTATTTAGTTATTTAGTATTAGTTATTTAGTTATTTAGTTATTTAGTTATTTAGTTATTTAGTTATTTAGTTATTTAGTTATTTAGTTATTTAGTTATTTAGTTATTTAGTTATTTAGTTATTTAGTTATTTAGTTATTTAGTTATTTAGTTATTTAGTTATTTAGTTATTTAGTTATTTAGTTATTTAGTTATTTAGTTATTTAGTTATTTAGTTATTTAGTTATTTAGTTATTTAGTTATTTAGTTATTTAGTTATTTAGTTATTTAGTTATTTAGTTATTTAGTTATTTAGTTATTTAGTTATTTAGTTATTTAGTTCTTTAGTTATTTAGTTATTTAGTTATTTAGTTATTTAGTTATTTAGTTATTTAGTTATTTAGTTATTTAGTTATTTAGTTATTTAGTTATTTAGTTAGTTATTAGTTATTTAGTTATTTAGTTATTTAGTTATTTAGTTATTTAGTTATTTAGTTATTTAGTTATTTAGTTATTTAGTTATTTAGTTATTTAGTTATTTAGTTATTTAGTTATTTAGTTATTTAGTTATTTAGTTATTTAGTTATTTAGTTATTTAGTTATTTAGTTATTTAGTTATTTAGTTATTTAGTTATTTAGTTATAGTATTTAGTTATTTAGTTATTTAGTTATTTAGTTATTTAGTTATTTAGTTATTTAGTTCTTTAGTTATTTAGTTATTTAGTTATTTAGTTATTTAGTTATTTAGTTCTTTAGTTATTTAGTTATTTAGTTATTTAGTTATTTAGTTATTTACGTTATTTAGTTATTTAGTTATTTAGTTATTTAGTTATTTAGTTATTTAGTTATTTAGTTATTTAGTTATTTAGTTATTAGTTATTTAGTTATTTAGTTATTTAGTTATTTAGTTATTTAGTTATTTAGTTATTTAGTTATTTAGTTATTTAGTTATTTAGTTATTTAGTTTAGTATTTAGTTATTTAGTTATTTAGTTATTTAGTATTATTTAGTTATTTAGTTATTTAGTTATTTAGTTATTTAGTTATTTAGTTATTTAGTTATTTAGTTATTTAGTTATTTAGTTATTTAGTTATTTAGTTATTTAGTTATTTAGTTATTTAGTTATTTAGTTATTTAGTTATTTAGTTATTTAGTTATTTAGTTATTTAGTTATTTAGTTATTTAGTTATTTAGTTATTTAGTTATTTAGTTATTTAGTTATTTAGTTATTTAGTTATTTAGTTATTTAGTTATTTAGTTATTTAGTTATTTAGTTATTTAGTTATTTAGTTATTTAGTTATTTAGTTATTTAGTTATTTAGTTATTAGTTATTTAGTTATTTAGTTATTTAGTTATTTAGTTATTTAGTTATTTAGTTATTTAGTTATTTAGTTATTTAGTTATTTAGTTATTTAGTTATTTAGTTATTTAGTTATTTAGTTATTTAGTTATTTAGTTATTTAGTTATTTAGTTATTTAGTTATTTAGTTATTTAGTTATTTAGTTATTTAGTTATTTAGTTATTTAGTTATTTAGTTTTAGTATTTAGTTATTTAGTTATTTAGTTATTTAGTTATTTAGTTATTTAGTTATTTAGTTATTTAGTTATTTAGTTATTTAGTTATTTAGTTATTTAGTTATTTAGTTATTTAGTTATTTAGTTATTTAGTTATTTAGTTATTTAGTTATTTAGTTATTTAGTTATTTAGTTATTAGTTATTTAGTTATTTAGTTATTTAGTTATTTAGTTATTTAGTTATTTAGTTATTTAGTTATTTAGTTATTTAGTTATTTAGTTATTTAGTTATTTAGTTATTTAGTTATTTAGTTATTTAGTTATTTAGTTATTTAGTTATTTAGTTATTTAGTTATTTAGTTATTTAGTTATTAGTTATTTAGTTATTTAGTTATTTCGTTATTTAGTTATTTAGTTATTTAGTTATTTAGTTATTTAGTTATTAGTTATTTAGTTATTTAGTTATTTAGTTATTTAGTTATTTAGTTATTTAGTTATTTAGTTATTTAGTTATTTAGTTATTTAGTTATTTAGTTATTTAGTTATTTAGTTATTTAGTTATTTAGTTATTTAGTTATTTAGTTATTTAGTTATTTAGTTATTTAGTTATTTAGTTATTTAGTTATTTAGTTATTTAGTTATTTAGTTATTTAGTTATTTAGTTATTTAGTTATTTAGTTATTTAGTTATTTAGTTATTTAGTTATTTAGTTATTTAGTTCTTAGTTATTTAGTTATTTAGTTATTTAGTTATTTAGTTATTTAGTTATTTAGTTATTTAGTTATTTAGTTATTTAGTTATTTAGTTATTTAGTTATTTAGTTATTTAGTTATTTAGTTATTTAGTTATTTAGTTATTTAGTATTTAGTTATTTAGTTATTTAGTTATTTAGTTATTTAGTTATTTAGTTATTTAGTTATTTAGTTATTTAGTTATTTAGTTATTTAGTTATTTAGTTATTTAGTTATTTAGTTATTTAGTTATTTAGTTATTTAGTTATTTAGTTATTTAGTTATTTAGTTATTTAGTTATTTAGTTATTTAGTTATTTAGTTATTTAGTTATTTAGTTATTTAGTTATTTAGTTATTAGTTATTTAGTTATTTAGTTATTTAGTTATTTAGTTATTTAGTTATTTAGTTATTTAGTTATTTAGTTATTTAGTTATTTAGTTATTTAGTATTTAGTTATTTAGTTATTTAGTTATTTAGTTATTTAGTTATTTAGTTATTTAGTTATTTAGTTATTTAGTTATTTAGTTATTTAGTTATTTAGTTATTTAGTTATTTAGTTATTTAGTTATTTAGTTATTTAGTTATTTAGTTATTTAGTTATTTAGTTATTTAGTTATTTAGTTCTTTAGTTATTTAGTTATTTAGTTATTTAGTTATTTAGTTATTTAGTTATTTAGTTATTTAGTTATTAGTTATTTAGTTATTTAGTTATTTAGTTATTTAGTTATTTAGTTATTTAGTTATTTAGTTATTTAGTTATTTAGTTATTTAGTTATTTAGTTATTTAGTTATTTAGTTATTTAGTTATTTAGTTATTTAGTTATTTAGTTATTTAGTTATTTAGTTATTTAGTTATTTAGTTATTAGTTATTTAGTTATTTAGTTATTTAGTTATTTAGTTATTTAGTTATTTAGTTATTTAGTTATTTAGTTATTTAGTTATTTAGTTATTTAGTTATTTAGTTATTTAGTTATTTAGTTATTTAGTATTTAGTTATTTAGTTATTTAGTTAGTTATTTAGTTATTTATTAGTTATTTAGTTATTTAGTTATTAGTTATTTAGTTATTTAGTTATTTAGTTATTTAGTTATTTAGTTATTTAGTTATTTAGTTATTTAGTTATTTAGTTATTTAGTTATTTAGTTATTTAGTTATTTAGTTATTTAGTTATTTAGTTATTTAGTTATTTAGTTATTTATTTAGTTATTTAGTTATTTAGTTATTTAGTTATTTAGTTACTTTAGTTATTTAGTTATTTAGTTATTTAGTTATTTAGTTATTTAGTATTTAGTTATTTAGTTATTTAGTTATTTAGTTATTTAGTTATTTAGTTATTTAGTTATTTAGTTATTTAGTTATTTAGTTATTTAGTTATTTAGTTATTTAGTTATTTAGTTATTTAGTTATTTAGTTATTTAGTTCTTTAGTTATTTAGTTATTTAGTTATTTAGTTATTTAGTTATTTAGTTATTTAGTTATTTAGTTATTTAGTTATTTAGTTATTTAGTTATTTAGTTATTTCGTTATTTAGTTATTTAGTTATTTAGTTATTTAGTTATTAGTTATTTAGTTATTTAGTTATTTAGTTATTTCGTTATTTAGTTATTTAGTTATTTAGTTATTTAGTTATTTAGTTATTTAGTTATTTAGTATTTAGTTATTTAGTTATTTAGTTATTTAGTTATTTAGTTATTTAGTTATTTAGTTATTTAGTTATTTAGTTATTTAGTTATTTAGTTATTTAGTTATTTAGTTATTTAGTTATTTCGTTATTTAGTTATTTAGTTATTTAGTTATTTAGTTATTTAGTTATTTAGTTATTTAGTTATTTAGTTATTTAGTTATTTAGTTATTTAGTTATTTAGTTATTTAGTTCTTTAGTTATTTAGTTATTTAGTTATTTAGTTATTTAGTTATTTAGTTATTTAGTTATTTAGTTATTTAGTTATTTAGTTATTTAGTTATTTAGTTATTTAGTTATTTAGTTATTTAGTTATTTAGTTATTTAGTTATTTAGTTATTTAGTTATTTAGTTATTTAGTTATTTAGTTATTTAGTTATTTAGTTATTTAGTTATTTAGTTATTTAGTTATTTAGTTATTTAGTTATTTAGTTATTTAGTTATTTAGTTATTTAGTTATTTAGTTATTTAGTTATTTAGTTATTTAGTTATTTAGTTATTTAGTTATTTAGTTATTTAGTTATTAGTTATTTAGTTATTTAGTTATTTAGTTATTTAGTTATTTAGTTATTTAGTTATTTAGTTATTTAGTTATTTAGTTATTTAGTTATTTAGTTATTTAGTTATTTAGTTATTTAGTTATTTAGTTATTTATTATTAGTTATTTAGTTATTTAGTTATTTAGTTATTTAGTTATTTAGTTATTTAGTTATTTAGTTATTTAGTTATTTAGTTATTTAGTTATTTAGTTATTTAGTTATTTAGTTAGTTATTTAGTTATTTAGTTATTTAGTTATTTAGTTATTTAGTTATTTAGTTATTTAGTTATTTAGTTATTTAGTTATTTAGTTATTTAGTTATTTCGTTATTTAGTTATTTAGTTATTTAGTTATTTAGTTATTTTAGTTATTTAGTTATTTAGTTATTTAGTTATTTAGTTATTTAGTTATTTAGTTATTTAGTTATTTAGTTATTTAGTTATTTAGTTATTTAGTTATTTAGTTATTTAGTTATTTAGTTATTTAGTTATTTAGTTATTTAGTTATTTAGTTATTTAGTTATTTAGTTATTTAGTTATTTAGTTATTTAGTTATTTAGTTATTTAGTTATTTAGTTATTTAGTTATTTAGTTATTTAGTATTTAGTTATTTAGTTATTTAGTTATTTAGTTTAGTTATTAGTTATTTAGTTATTTAGTTATTTAGTTATTTAGTTATTTAGTTATTTAGTTATTTAGTTATTTAGTTATTTAGTTATTTAGTTATTTAGTTATTTAGTTATTTAGTTATTTAGTTATTTAGTTATTTAGTTATTTCGTTATTAGTTATTTAGTTATTTAGTTATTTAGTTATTTAGTTATTTAGTTATTTAGTTATTTAGTTATTTAGTTATTAGTTATTTAGTTATTTAGTTATTTCGTTATTTAGTTATTTAGTTATTTAGTTATTTAGTTATTTAGTTATTTAGTTATTTAGTTATTTAGTTATTTAGTTATTTAGTTATTTAGTTATTTAGTTATTTAGTTATTTAGTTATTTAGTTATTTAGTTATTTAGTTATTTAGTTATTTAGTTATTTAGTTATTAGTTATTTAGTTTTTAGTTATTTAGTTATTTAGTTATTTAGTTATTAGTTATTTAGTTATTTAGTTATTTAGTTATTTAGTTATTTAGTTCTTTAGTTATTTAGTTATTTAGTTATTTAGTTATTTAGTTATTTAGTTATTTAGTTATTTAGTTATTTAGTTATTTAGTTATTTAGTTATTTAGTTTATTTAGTTATTTAGTTATTTAGTTATTTAGTTATTTAGTTATTTAGTTATTTAGTTATTTAGTTATTTAGTTATTTAGTTATTTAGTTATTTAGTTATTTAGTTATTTAGTTATTTAGTTATTTAGTTATTTAGTTATTTAGTTATTAGTTATTTAGTTATTTAGTTATTTCGTTATTTAGTTATTTAGTTATTTAGTTCTTAGTTATTTAGTTATAGTTATCGTTATTTAGTTATTAGTTAGTTTAGTTAGTTTAGTTAGTTTAGTTAGTTTAGTTAGTTTAGTTATTTAGTTATTTAGTTAATTTAGTTATTTAGTTATTTAGTTATTTAGTTATTTAGTTATTTAGTTATTTAGTTATTTAGTTATTTAGTTATTTAGTTATTTAGTTATTTAGTTATTTAGTTATTTAGTTATTTAGTTATTTAGTTATTAGTTATTTAGTTATTTAGTTATTTAGTTATTTAGTTATTTAGTTATTTAGTTATTAGTTATTTAGTTCTTCGTTATTTAGTTATTTAGTTATTTAGTTATTTAGTTATTTAGTTATTTAGTTATTTAGTTATTTAGTTATTTAGTTATTTAGTTATTTAGTTCTTTAGTTATTTAGTTATTTAGTTATTAGTTATTTAGTTATTTAGTTATTTAGTTATTAGTTATTTAGTTATTTAGTTCTTTAGTATTCGTTATTTAGTTATTTAGTTATTTAGTTATTTAGTTATTTAGTTATTTAGTTATTTAGTTATTTAGTTATTTAGTTATTTCGTTATTTAGTTATTTAGTTATTTAGTTATTTAGTTATTTAGTTATTTAGTTATTTAGTTATTTAGTTATTTAGTTCTTTAGTTCTTTCGTTATTTAGTTATTTAGTTATTTAGTTATTTAGTTATTTAGTTATTTAGTTATTTAGTTATTTAGTTATTTAGTTATTTAGTTATTTAGTTATTTAGTTATTTAGTTATTATTTAGTTATTTAGTTATTTAGTTATTTAGTTATTTAGTTATTTAGTTATTTAGTTATTTAGTTATTTAGTTATTTAGTTATTTAGTTATTTAGTTATTTAGTTATTTAGTTATTTAGTTATTTAGTTATTTAGTTATTTAGTTATTTAGTTATTTAGTTATTTAGTTATTTAGTTATTTAGTTATTTAGTTATTTAGTTATTTCGTTATTAGTTATTTAGTTATTTAGTTATTTAGTTATTTAGTTATTTAGTTATTAGTTATTTAGTTATTAGTTATTTAGTTATTTAGTTATTTAGTTATTTAGTTATTTAGTTATTTAGTTATTTTAGTTATTTAGTTATTTAGTTATTTAGTTATTTAGTTATTTAGTTATTTAGTTATTTAGTTATTAGTTATTTAGTTATTTAGTTATTTAGTTATTTAGTTATTTAGTTATTTAGTTATTTAGTTATTTAGTTATTTAGTTATTTAGTTATTTAGTTCTTTAGTTATTTAGTTATTTAGTTATTTAGTTATTTAGTTATTTAGTTATTTAGTTATTTAGTTATTTAGTTATTTAGTTATTAGTATTTAGTTATTTAGTTATTTAGTTATTTAGTTATTTAGTTATTTAGTTATTTAGTTATTTAGTTATTTAGTTATTTAGTTATTTAGTTATTTAGTTATTTAGTTATTTAGTTATTTAGTTATTTAGTTATTTAGTTATTTAGTTATTTAGTTATTTAGTTATTTAGTTATTTAGTTATTTAGTTATTTAGTTATTTACGTTATTTAGTTATTTAGTTATTTAGTTATTTAGTTATTTAGTTATTTAGTTATTTAGTTATTTAGTTATTTAGTTATTTAGTTATTTAGTTATTTAGTTATTTAGTTATTTAGTTATTTAGTTATTTAGTTATTTAGTTATTTAGTTATTAGTTATTTAGTTATTTAGTTATTTAGTTATTTAGTTATTTAGTTATTTAGTTATTTAGTTATTTAGTTATTTAGTTATTTAGTTATTTAGTTATTTAGTTATTTAGTTATTTAGTTATTTAGTTATTTAGTTATTTAGTTATTTCAGTTATTTAGTTATTTAGTTATTTAGTTATTTAGTTATTTAGTTATTTAGTTATTTAGTTATTTAGTTATTTAGTTATTTAGTTATTTAGTTCTTTAGTTATTTAGTTATTTAGTTATTTAGTTATTTAGTTCTTAGTTATTTAGTTATTTAGTTATTTAGTATTTAGTTATTTAGTTATTTAGTTATTTAGTTATTTAGTTATTTAGTTATTTAGTTATTTAGTTATTTAGTTATTTAGTTATTTAGTTATTTAGTTATTTAGTTATTTAGTTATTTAGTTATTTAGTTATTTAGTTATTTAGTTATTTAGTTATTTAGTTATTTAGTTATTTAGTTATTTAGTTATTTAGTTATTATTAGTTATTTAGTTATTTCGTTATTTTAGTTATTTAGTTATTTAGTTATTTAGTTATTTAGTTATTTAGTTATTTAGTTATTTAGTTATTTAGTTATTTAGTTATTTAGTTATTTAGTTATTTAGTTATTTAGTTATTTAGTTATTTAGTTATTTAGTTATTTAGTTATTTAGTTATTTAGTTATTTAGTTATTTAGTTATTTAGTTATTTAGTTATTTAGTTATTTAGTTATTTAGTTATTTAGTTATTTAGTTATTTAGTTATTTAGTTATTTAGTTATTTAGTTGTTTAGTTATTTAGTTATTTAGTTATTTAGTTATTTAGTTATTTAGTTATTTAGTTATTTAGTTATTTAGTTATTTAGTTATTTAGTTATTTAGTTATTTAGTTATTTAGTTATTTAGTTATTTAGTTATTTAGTTATTTAGTTATTTAGTTATTTAGTTATTTAGTTATTTAGTTATTTAGTTATTTAGTTATTTAGTTATTTAGTTATTTAGTTATTTAGTTATTTAGTTATTTAGTTATTTAGTTATTTAGTTATTTAGTTATTTAGTTATTTAGTTATTTAGTTATTTAGTTATTTAGTTATTTAGTTATTTAGTTATTTAGTTATTTAGTTATTTAGTTATTTAGTTATTTAGTTATTTAGTTATTTAGTTATTTAGTTATTTAGTTATTTAGTTATTTAGTTATTTAGTTATTTAGTTATTTAGTTATTTAGTTATTTAGTTATTTAGTTATTTAGTTATTTAGTTATTTAGTTATTTAGTTATTTAGTTATTTAGTTATTTAGTTATTTAGTTATTTAGTTATTTAGTTATTTAGTTATTTAGTTATTTAGTTATTTAGTTATTTAGTTATTTAGTTATTTAGTTATTTAGTTATTTAGTTATTTAGTTATTTAGTTATTTAGTTATTTAGTTATTTAGTTATTTAGTTATTTAGTTATTTAGTTATTTAGTTATTTAGTTATTTAGTTATTTAGTTATTTAGTTATTTAGTTATTTAGTTATTTAGTTATTTAGTTATTTAGTTATTTAGTTATTTAGTTATTTAGTTATTTAGTTATTTAGTTATTTAGTTATTTAGTTATTTAGTTATTTAGTTATTTAGTTATTTAGTTATTTAGTTATTTAGTTATTTAGTTATTTAGTTATTTAGTTATTTAGTTATTTAGTTATTTAGTTATTTAGTTATTTAGTTATTTAGTTATTTAGTTATTTAGTTATTTAGTTATTTAGTTATTTAGTTATTTAGTTATTTAGTTATTTAGTTATTTAGTTATTTAGTTATTTAGTTATTTAGTTATTTAGTTATTTAGTTATTTAGTTATTTAGTTATTTAGTTATTTAGTTATTTAGTTATTTAGTTATTTAGTTATTTAGTTATTTAGTTATTTAGTTATTTAGTTATTTAGTTATTTAGTTATTTAGTTATTTAGTTATTTAGTTATTTAGTTATTTAGTTATTTAGTTATTTAGTTATTTAGTTATTTAGTTATTTAGTTATTTAGTTATTTAGTTATTTAGTTATTTAGTTATTTAGTTATTTAGTTATTTAGTTATTTAGTTATTTAGTTATTTAGTTATTTAGTTATTTAGTTATTTAGTTATTTAGTTATTTAGTTATTTAGTTATTTAGTTATTTAGTTATTTAGTTATTTAGTTATTTAGTTATTTAGTTATTTAGTTATTTAGTTATTTAGTTATTTAGTTATTTAGTTATTTAGTTATTTAGTTATTTAGTTATTTAGTTATTTAGTTATTTAGTTATTTAGTTATTTAGTTATTTAGTTATTTAGTTATTTAGTTATTTAGTTATTTAGTTATTTAGTTATTTAGTTATTTAGTTATTTAGTTATTTAGTTATTTAGTTATTTAGTTATTTAGTTATTTAGTTATTTAGTTATTTAGTTATTTAGTTATTTAGTTATTTAGTTATTTAGTTATTTAGTTATTTAGTTATTTAGTTATTTAGTTATTTAGTTATTTAGTTATTTAGTTATTTAGTTATTTAGTTATTTAGTTATTTAGTTATTTAGTTATTTAGTTATTTAGTTATTTAGTTATTTAGTTATTTAGTTATTTAGTTATTTAGTTATTTAGTTATTTAGTTATTTAGTTATTTAGTTATTTAGTTATTTAGTTATTTAGTTATTTAGTTATTTAGTTATTTAGTTATTTAGTTATTTAGTTATTTAGTTATTTAGTTATTTAGTTATTTAGTTATTTAGTTATTTAGTTATTTAGTTATTTAGTTATTTAGTTATTTAGTTATTTAGTTATTTAGTTATTTAGTTATTTAGTTATTTAGTTATTTAGTTATTTAGTTATTTAGTTATTTAGTTATTTAGTTATTTAGTTATTTAGTTATTTAGTTATTTAGTTATTTAGTTATTTAGTTATTTAGTTATTTAGTTATTTAGTTATTTAGTTATTTAGTTATTTAGTTATTTAGTTATTTAGTTATTTAGTTATTTAGTTATTTAGTTATTTAGTTATTTAGTTATTTAGTTATTTAGTTATTTAGTTATTTAGTTATTTAGTTATTTAGTTATTTAGTTATTTAGTTATTTAGTTATTTAGTTATTTAGTTATTTAGTTATTTAGTTATTTAGTTATTTAGTTATTTAGTTATTTAGTTATTTAGTTATTTAGTTATTTAGTTATTTAGTTATTTAGTTATTTAGTTATTTAGTTATTTAGTTATTTAGTTATTTAGTTATTTAGTTATTTAGTTATTTAGTTATTTAGTTATTTAGTTATTTAGTTATTTAGTTATTTAGTTATTTAGTTATTTAGTTATTTAGTTATTTAGTTATTTAGTTATTTAGTTATTTAGTTATTTAGTTATTTAGTTATTTAGTTATTTAGTTATTTAGTTATTTAGTTATTTAGTTATTTAGTTATTTAGTTATTTAGTTATTTAGTTATTTAGTTATTTAGTTATTTAGTTATTTAGTTATTTAGTTATTTAGTTATTTAGTTATTTAGTTATTTAGTTATTTAGTTATTTAGTTATTTAGTTATTTAGTTATTTAGTTATTTAGTTATTTAGTTATTTAGTTATTTAGTTATTTAGTTATTTAGTTATTTAGTTATTTAGTTATTTAGTTATTTAGTTATTTAGTTATTTAGTTATTTAGTTATTTAGTTATTTAGTTATTTAGTTATTTAGTTATTTAGTTATTTAGTTATTTAGTTATTTAGTTATTTAGTTATTTAGTTATTTAGTTATTTAGTTATTTAGTTATTTAGTTATTTAGTTATTTAGTTATTTAGTTATTTAGTTATTTAGTTATTTAGTTATTTAGTTATTTAGTTATTTAGTTATTTAGTTATTTAGTTATTTAGTTATTTAGTTATTTAGTTATTTAGTTATTTAGTTATTTAGTTATTTAGTTATTTAGTTATTTAGTTATTTAGTTATTTAGTTATTTAGTTATTTAGTTATTTAGTTATTTAGTTATTTAGTTATTTAGTTATTTAGTTATTTAGTTATTTAGTTATTTAGTTATTTAGTTATTTAGTTATTTAGTTATTTAGTTACTTTAGTTATTTAGTTATTTAGTTATTTAGTTATTTAGTTATTTAGTTATTTAGTTATTTAGTTCTTTAGTTATTTAGTTATTTAGTTATTTAGTTATTTAGTTATTTAGTTATTTAGTTATTTAGTTATTTAGTTATTTAGTTATTTAGTTATTTAGTTATTTAGTTATTTAGTTATTTAGTTATTTAGTTATTTAGTTATTTAGTTATTTAGTTATTTAGTTATTTAGTTATTTAGTTATTTAGTTATTTAGTTATTTAGTTATTTAGTTATTTAGTTATTTAGTTATTTAGTTATTTAGTTATTTAGTTATTTAGTTATTTAGTTATTTAGTTATTTAGTTATTTAGTTATTTAGTTATTTAGTTATTTAGTTATTTAGTTATTTAGTTATTTAGTTATTTCGTTATTTAGTTATTTAGTTATTTAGTTATTTAGTTATTTAGTTATTTAGTTATTAGTTATTTAGTTATTTAGTTATTTAGTTATTTAGTTATTTAGTTATTTAGTTATTTAGTTATTTAGTAATTTAGTTATTTAGTTATTTAGTTATTTAGTTATTTAGTTATTTAGTTATATTAGTTATTTAGTTATTTAGTTATTTAGTTATTTAGTTATTTAGTTATTTAGTTATTTAGTTATTTAGTTATTTAGTTATTTAGTTATTTAGTTATTTAGTTATTAGTTATTTAGTTATTTAGTTATTTAGTTATTTAGTTATTTAGTTATTTAGTTATTTAGTTATTTAGTTATTTAGTTATTTAGTTATTTAGTTATTTAGTTATTTAGTTATTTAGTTATTTAGTATTTAGTTATTTAGTTATTTAGTTATTTAGTTATTTAGTTTTAGTTATTTAGTTATTTAGTTATTTCGTTATTTAGTTATTTAGTTATTTAGTTATTTAGTTATTTAGTTATTAGTTATTTAGTTATTTAGTTATTTAGTTATTTAGTTATTTAGTTATTTAGTTATTTAGTTATTTATTTAGTTATTTAGTTATTTAGTATTTAGTTATTTAGTTATTTAGTTATTTAGTTATTTATTAGTTATTTAGTTATTTAGTTATTTAGTTATTTAGTTATTTAGTTATTTAGTTATTTAGTTATTTAGTTATTTAGTTATTTCGTTATTTAGTTATTTAGTTATTTAGTTATTTTAGTTATTTAGTTATTTAGTTATTTAGTTATTAGTTATTTAGTTATTTAGTTATTTAGTTATTTAGTTATTTAGTTATTAGTTATTTAGTTATTAGTTATTTAGTTATTTAGTTATTTAGTTATTTAGTTATTTAGTTATTTAGTTATTTAGTTATTTAGTTATTTAGTTATTTAGTTATTTAGTTATTAGTTATTTAGTTATTTAGTTATTTAGTTATTAGTTATTTAGTTATTTAGTTATTTAGTTATTTAGTTATTAGTTATTTAGTTATTTAGTTATTTAGTTATTTAGTTATAATAGTTATTTAGTTATTTAGTTATTTAGTTATTATAGTTATTTAGTTATTTAGTTATTTAGTTATTTAGTTATTTAGTTATTTATTTAGTTATTTAGTTATTTAGTTATTTAGTTATTTAGTTATTTAGTTATTTAGTTATTTAGTTATTTAGTTATTTAGTTATTTAGTTATTTAGTTATTTAGTTATTTAGTTATTTAGTTATTTAGTTATTTAGTTTATTTAGTTATTTAGTTATTTAGTTATTTAGTTATTTAGTTATTCGTATTTAGTTATTTAGTTATTAGTTATTTAGTTATTTAGTTATTTCGTTATTTAGTTATTTAGTTATTTAGTTATTTAGTTATTAGTTATTTAGTTATTTAGTTATTAGTTATTTAGTTATTTAGTTATTTAGTTATTTAGTTATTTAGTTATTTAGTTATTTAGTTATTTAGTTATTAGTTATTTAGTTATTTAGTATTTAGTTATTTAGTAATTTAGTTATTAGTTATTTAGTTATTTAGTTATTTAGTTATTTAGTTATTAGTTCTTTAGTTATTTAGTTATTTAGTTATTTAGTTATTTAGTTATTTATAGTTATTTAGTTATTTAGTTATTTAGTTATTTAGTTATTTAGTTATTTAGTTATTTAGTTATTTAGTTATTTCGTTATTTAGTTATTAGTTATTTAGTTATTTAGTTATTAGTTATTTAGTTATTTAGTTATTAGTTATTTAGTTATTTAGTTATTTAGTTATTTTTTTAGTATTTAGTTATTTAGTTATTTAGTTATTTAGTTATTTAGTTATTTAGTTATTTAGTTATTTAGTTATTTAGTTATTTAGTTATTTAGTTATTTAGTTATTTAGTTATTTAGTTATTTAGTTATTTAGTTATTTAGTTCTTTAGTTATTTAGTTATTTAGTTATTTAGTTATTTAGTTATTTAGTTATTTAGTTATTTAGTTATTTAGTTATTTAGTTATTTATTATTAGTTATTTAGTTATTTAGTTATTTAGTTATTTAGTTTAGTTATTTAGTTATTTAGTTATTTAGTTATTTAGTTATTTAGTTATTTAGTTATTTAGTTATTTAGTTATTTAGTTATTTAGTTATTTAGTTATTTAGTATTTAGTTATTAGTTAGTTATTTAGTTATTTAGTTATTTAGTTAGTTATTTAGTTATTTAGTTATTTAGTTATTTAGTTATTTAGTTATTTAGTTATTTAGTTATTTAGTTATTTAGTTATTTAGTTATTTAGTTATTTAGTTATTTAGTTATTTAGTTATTTAGTTATTTAGTTATTTAGTTATTTAGTTATTTAGTTATTTAGTTATTTAGTTATTAGTTATTTAGTTATTTAGTTATTTAGTTATTTAGTTATTTAGTTATTTAGTTATTTAGTTATTTAGTTATTTAGTTATTTAGTTATTTAGTTATTTAGTTATTTAGTTATTTAGTTATTTAGTTATTTAGTTATTTAGTTATTTAGTTATTTAGTTAGTTATTTAGTTATTTAGTTATTTAGTTATTAGTTAGTTAGTTTAGTTATTTAGTTATTTAGTTATTTAGTTATTTAGTTATTTAGTTATTTAGTTATTTAGTTATTAGTTTAGTATTAGTTATTTAGTTATTTAGTTATTAGTTATTTAGTTATTTAGTTATTTAGTTATTTAGTTATTTAGTTATTTAGTTATTTAGTTATTTAGTTATTTAGTTATTTAGTTATTTAGTTATTATTAGTTATTTAGTTATTTAGTTATTTAGTTATTTAGTTATTTAGTTATTTAGTTATTTAGTTTAGTTATTAGTTATTTAGTTATTTAGTTATTTAGTTATTTAGTTATATTTAGTTATTTAGTTATTTAGTTATTTAGTTATTTAGTTATTTAGTTATTTAGTTATTAGTTATTTAGTTATTTAGTTATTTAGTTATTTAGTTATTTAGTTATTTAGTTATTTAGTTATTTAGTTATTTAGTTATTTAGTTATTTAGTTATTTAGTTATTAGTTATTTAGTTATTTAGTTATTTAGTTATTTAGTTATTTAGTTATTTAGTTATTTAGTTATTTAGTTATTTAGTTATTTAGTTATTTAGTTATATTTAGTTATTTAGTTTAGTTATTTAGTTATTTAGTTATTTAGTTATTTAGTTATTTAGTTATTTAGTTATTTAGTTATTTAGTTATTTAGTTATTTAGTTATTTAGTTATTTAGTTATTTAGTTATTTAGTTATTTAGTTATTTAGTTATTTAGTTATTTAGTTATTTAGTTATTAGTTATTTAGTTATTTAGTTATTTAGTTATTTAGTTATTTAGTTATTTAGTTATTTAGTTATTTAGTTATTTAGTTATTAGTTATTTAGTTATTTAGTTATTTAGTTATTTAGTTATTTAGTTATTTAGTTATTTAGTTATTTAGTTATTTAGTTATTTAGTTACTTTAGTTATTTAGTTATTTAGTTATTTAGTTATTTAGTTATTAGTTATTTAGTTATTTAGTTATTTAGTTATTTAGTTATTTAGTTATTTAGTTATTTAGTTATTTAGTTATTTAGTTATTTAGTTATTTAGTTATTTAGTTATTTAGTTATTTAGTTATTTAGTTATTTAGTTATTTAGTTATTTAGTTATTTAGTTATTAGTTATTTAGTTATTTAGTTATTTAGTTATTTAGTTATTTAGTTATTTAGTTATTTAGTTATTTAGTTATTTAGTTATTTAGTTATTTAGTTATTTAGTTATTTAGTTATTTAGTTATTTAGTTATTTAGTTATTTAGTTATTTAGTTATTTAGTTATTTAGTTATTTAGTTATTAGTTATTTAGTTATTTAGTTATTTAGTTATTTAGTTATTTAGTTATTAGTTATTTAGTTATTTAGTTATTTAGTTATTAGTTATTTAGTTATTTAGTTATTTAGTTATTTAGTTATTTAGTTATTTAGTTATTTAGTTATTTAGTTATTTAGTTATTTAGTTATTTAGTTATTTAGTTATTTAGTTATTTAGTTATTTAGTTATTTAGTTATTTAGTTATTTAGTATGAGTTATTAGTTATTTAGTTATTTTTAGTTATTTAGTTATTTAGTTATTTAGTTATTTAGTTATTTAGTTATTTAGTTATTTAGTTATTTAGTTATTTAGTTATTTAGTTATTTAGTTATTTAGTTATTTAGTTATTTAGTTATTTAGTTATTTAGTTATTTAGTTATTTAGTTATTTAGTTATTTAGTTATTTAGGTTATTTAGTTATTTAGTTATTTAGTTATTTAGTTATTTAGTTATTTAGTTATTTAGTTATTTAGTTATTTAGTTATTTAGTTATTTAGTTATTTAGTTATTTAGTTATTTAGTTATTTAGTTATTTAGTTATTTAGTTATTTAGTTATTTAGTTATTTAGTTATTTAGTTATTTAGTTATTTAGTTATTTAGTTATTTAGTTATTTAGTTATTTAGTTATTTAGTTATTTAGTTATTTAGTTATTTAGTTATTTAGTTATTTAGTTATTTAGTTATTTAGTTATTTAGTTATTTAGTTATTTAGTTATTTAGTTATTTAGTTATTTAGTTATTTAGTTATTTAGTTATTTAGTTATTTAGTTATTTAGTTATTTAGTTATTTAGTTATTTAGTTATTTAGTTATTTAGTTATTTAGTTATTTAGTTATTTAGTTATTTAGTTATTTAGTTATTTAGTTATTTAGTTATTTAGTTATTTAGTTATTTAGTTATTTAGTTATTTAGTTATTTAGTTATTTAGTTATTTAGTTATTTAGTTATTTAGTTATTTAGTTATTTAGTTATTTAGTTATTTAGTTATTTAGTTATTTAGTTATTTAGTTATTTAGTTATTTAGTTATTTAGTTATTTAGTTATTTAGTTATTTAGTTATTTAGTTATTTAGTTATTTAGTTATTTAGTTATTTAGTTATTTAGTTATTTAGTTATTTAGTTATTTAGTTATTTAGTTATTTAGTTATTTAGTTATTTAGTTATTTAGTTATTTAGTTATTTAGTTATTTAGTTATTTAGTTATTTAGTTATTTAGTTATTTAGTTATTTAGTTATTTAGTTATTTAGTTATTTAGTTATTTAGTTATTTAGTTATTTAGTTATTTAGTTATTTAGTTATTTAGTTATTTAGTTATTTAGTTATTTAGTTATTTAGTTATTTAGTTATTTAGTTATTTAGTTATTTAGTTATTTAGTTATTTAGTTATTTAGTTATTTAGTTATTTAGTTATTTAGTTATTTAGTTATTTAGTTATTTAGTTATTTAGTTATTTAGTTATTTAGTTATTTAGTTATTTAGTTATTTAGTTATTTAGTTATTTAGTTATTTAGTTATTTAGTTATTTAGTTATTTAGTTATTTAGTTATTTAGTTATTTAGTTATTTAGTTATTTAGTTATTTAGTTATTTAGTTATTTAGTTATTTAGTTATTTAGTTATTTAGTTATTTAGTTATTTAGTTATTTAGTTATTTAGTTATTTAGTTATTTAGTTATTTAGTTATTTAGTTATTTAGTTATTTAGTTATTTAGTTATTTAGTTATTTAGTTATTTAGTTATTTAGTTATTTAGTTATTTAGTTATTTAGTTATTTAGTTATTTAGTTATTTAGTTATTTAGTTATTTAGTTATTTAGTTATTTAGTTATTTAGTTATTTAGTTATTTAGTTATTTAGTTATTTAGTTATTTAGTTATTTAGTTATTTAGTTATTTAGTTATTTAGTTATTTAGTTATTTAGTTATTTAGTTATTTAGTTATTTAGTTATTTAGTTATTTAGTTATTTAGTTATTTAGTTATTTAGTTATTTAGTTATTTAGTTATTTAGTTATTTAGTTATTTAGTTATTTAGTTATTTAGTTATTTAGTTATTTAGTTATTTAGTTATTTAGTTATTTAGTTATTTAGTTATTTAGTTATTTAGTTATTTAGTTATTTAGTTATTTAGTTATTTAGTTATTTAGTTATTTAGTTATTTAGTTATTTAGTTATTTAGTTATTTAGTTATTTAGTTATTTAGTTATTTAGTTATTTAGTTATTTAGTTATTTAGTTATTTAGTTATTTAGTTATTTAGTTATTTAGTTATTTAGTTATTTAGTTATTTAGTTATTTAGTTATTTAGTTATTTAGTTATTTAGTTATTTAGTTATTTAGTTATTTAGTTATTTAGTTATTTAGTTATTTAGTTATTTAGTTATTTAGTTATTTAGTTATTTAGTTATTTAGTTATTTAGTTATTTAGTTATTTAGTTATTTAGTTATTTAGTTATTTAGTTATTTAGTTATTTAGTTATTTAGTTATTTAGTTATTTAGTTATTTAGTTATTTAGTTATTTAGTTATTTAGTTATTTAGTTATTTAGTTATTTAGTTATTTAGTTATTTAGTTATTTAGTTATTTAGTTATTTAGTTATTTAGTTATTTAGTTATTTAGTTATTTAGTTATTTAGTTATTTAGTTATTTAGTTATTTAGTTATTTAGTTATTTAGTTATTTAGTTATTTAGTTATTTAGTTATTTAGTTATTTAGTTATTTAGTTATTTAGTTATTTAGTTATTTAGTTATTTAGTTATTTAGTTATTTAGTTATTTAGTTATTTAGTTATTTAGTTATTTAGTTATTTAGTTATTTAGTTATTTAGTTATTTAGTTATTTAGTTATTTAGTTATTTAGTTATTTAGTTATTTAGTTATTTAGTTATTTAGTTATTTAGTTATTTAGTTATTTAGTTATTTAGTTATTTAGTTATTTAGTTATTTAGTTATTTAGTTATTTAGTTATTTAGTTATTTAGTTATTTAGTTATTTAGTTATTTAGTTATTTAGTTATTTAGTTATTTAGTTATTTAGTTATTTAGTTATTTAGTTATTTAGTTATTTAGTTATTTAGTTATTTAGTTATTTAGTTATTTAGTTATTTAGTTATTTAGTTATTTAGTTATTTAGTTATTTAGTTATTTAGTTATTTAGTTATTTAGTTATTTAGTTATTTAGTTATTTAGTTATTTAGTTATTTAGTTATTTAGTTATTTAGTTATTTAGTTATTTAGTTATTTAGTTATTTAGTTATTTAGTTATTTAGTTATTTAGTTATTTAGTTATTTAGTTATTTAGTTATTTAGTTATTTAGTTATTTAGTTATTTAGTTATTTAGTTATTTAGTTATTTAGTTATTTAGTTATTTAGTTATTTAGTTATTTAGTTATTTAGTTATTTAGTTATTTAGTTATTTAGTTATTTAGTTATTTAGTTATTTAGTTATTTAGTTATTTAGTTATTTAGTTATTTAGTTATTTAGTTATTTAGTTATTTAGTTATTTAGTTATTTAGTTATTTAGTTATTTAGTTATTTAGTTATTTAGTTATTTAGTTATTTAGTTATTTAGTTATTTAGTTATTTAGTTATTTAGTTATTTAGTTATTTAGTTATTTAGTTATTTAGTTATTTAGTTATTTAGTTATTTAGTTATTTAGTTATTTAGTTATTTAGTTATTTAGTTATTTAGTTATTTAGTTATTTAGTTATTTAGTTATTTAGTTATTTAGTTATTTAGTTATTTAGTTATTTAGTTATTTAGTTATTTAGTTATTTAGTTATTTAGTTATTTAGTTATTTAGTTATTTAGTTATTTAGTTATTTAGTTATTTAGTTATTTAGTTATTTAGTTATTTAGTTATTTAGTTATTTAGTTATTTAGTTATTTAGTTATTTAGTTATTTAGTTATTTAGTTATTTAGTTATTTAGTTATTTAGTTATTTAGTTATTTAGTTATTTAGTTATTTAGTTATTTAGTTATTTAGTTATTTAGTTATTTAGTTATTTAGTTATTTAGTTATTTAGTTATTTAGTTATTTAGTTATTTAGTTATTTAGTTATTTAGTTATTTAGTTATTTAGTTATTTAGTTATTTAGTTATTTAGTTATTTAGTTATTTAGTTATTTAGTTATTTAGTTATTTAGTTATTTAGTTATTTAGTTATTTAGTTATTTAGTTATTTAGTTATTTAGTTATTTAGTTATTTAGTTATTTAGTTATTTAGTTATTTAGTTATTTAGTTATTTAGTTATTTAGTTATTTAGTTATTTAGTTATTTAGTTATTTAGTTATTTAGTTATTTAGTTATTTAGTTATTTAGTTATTTAGTTATTTAGTTATTTAGTTATTTAGTTATTTAGTTATTTAGTTATTTAGTTATTTAGTTATTTAGTTATTTAGTTATTTAGTTATTTAGTTATTTAGTTATTTAGTTATTTAGTTATTTAGTTATTTAGTTATTTAGTTATTTAGTTATTTAGTTATTTAGTTATTTAGTTATTTAGTTATTTAGTTATTTAGTTATTTAGTTATTTAGTTATTTAGTTATTTAGTTATTTAGTTATTTAGTTATTTAGTTATTTAGTTATTTAGTTATTTAGTTATTTAGTTATTTAGTTATTTAGTTATTTAGTTATTTAGTTATTTAGTTATTTAGTTATTTAGTTATTTAGTTATTTAGTTATTTAGTTATTTAGTTATTTAGTTATTTAGTTATTTAGTTATTTAGTTATTTAGTTATTTAGTTATTTAGTTATTTAGTTATTTAGTTATTTAGTTATTTAGTTATTTAGTTATTTAGTTATTTAGTTATTTAGTTATTTAGTTATTTAGTTATTTAGTTATTTAGTTATTTAGTTATTTAGTTATTTAGTTATTTAGTTATTTAGTTATTTAGTTATTTAGTTATTTAGTTATTTAGTTATTTAGTTATTTAGTTATTTAGTTATTTAGTTATTTAGTTATTTAGTTATTTAGTTATTTAGTTATTTAGTTATTTAGTTATTTAGTTATTTAGTTATTTAGTTATTTAGTTATTTAGTTATTTAGTTATTTAGTTATTTAGTTATTTAGTTATTTAGTTATTTAGTTATTTAGTTATTTAGTTATTTAGTTATTTAGTTATTTAGTTATTTAGTTATTTAGTTATTTAGTTATTTAGTTATTTAGTTATTTAGTTATTTAGTTATTTAGTTATTTAGTTATTTAGTTATTTAGTTATTTAGTTATTTAGTTATTTAGTTATTTAGTTATTTAGTTATTTAGTTATTTAGTTATTTAGTTATTTAGTTATTTAGTTATTTAGTTATTTAGTTATTTAGTTATTTAGTTATTTAGTTATTTAGTTATTTAGTTATTTAGTTATTTAGTTATTTAGTTATTTAGTTATTTAGTTATTTAGTTATTTAGTTATTTAGTTATTTAGTTATTTAGTTATTTAGTTATTTAGTTATTTAGTTATTTAGTTATTTAGTTATTTAGTTATTTAGTTATTTAGTTATTTAGTTATTTAGTTATTTAGTTATTTAGTTATTTAGTTATTTAGTTATTTAGTTATTTAGTTATTTAGTTATTTAGTTATTTAGTTATTTAGTTATTTAGTTATTTAGTTATTTAGTTATTTAGTTATTTAGTTATTTAGTTATTTAGTTATTTAGTTATTTAGTTATTTAGTTATTTAGTTATTTAGTTATTTAGTTATTTAGTTATTTAGTTATTTAGTTATTTAGTTATTTAGTTATTTAGTTATTTAGTTATTTAGTTATTTAGTTATTTAGTTATTTAGTTATTTAGTTATTTAGTTATTTAGTTATTTAGTTATTTAGTTATTTAGTTATTTAGTTATTTAGTTATTTAGTTATTTAGTTATTTAGTTATTTAGTTATTTAGTTATTTAGTTATTTAGTTATTTAGTTATTTAGTTATTTAGTTATTTAGTTATTTAGTTATTTAGTTATTTAGTTATTTAGTTATTTAGTTATTTAGTTATTTAGTTATTTAGTTATTTAGTTATTTAGTTATTTAGTTATTTAGTTATTTAGTTATTTAGTTATTTAGTTATTTAGTTATTTAGTTATTTAGTTATTTAGTTATTTAGTTATTTAGTTATTTAGTTATTTAGTTATTTAGTTATTTAGTTATTTAGTTATTTAGTTATTTAGTTATTTAGTTATTTAGTTATTTAGTTATTTAGTTATTTAGTTATTTAGTTATTTAGTTATTTAGTTATTTAGTTATTTAGTTATTTAGTTATTTAGTTATTTAGTTATTTAGTTATTTAGTTATTTAGTTATTTAGTTATTTAGTTATTTAGTTATTTAGTTATTTAGTTATTTAGTTATTTAGTTATTTAGTTATTTAGTTATTTAGTTATTTAGTTATTTAGTTATTTAGTTATTTAGTTATTTAGTTATTTAGTTATTTAGTTATTTAGTTATTTAGTTATTTAGTTATTTAGTTATTTAGTTATTTAGTTATTTAGTTATTTAGTTATTTAGTTATTTAGTTATTTAGTTATTTAGTTATTTAGTTATTTAGTTATTTAGTTATTTAGTTATTTAGTTATTTAGTTATTTAGTTATTTAGTTATTTAGTTATTTAGTTATTTAGTTATTTAGTTATTTAGTTATTTAGTTATTTAGTTATTTAGTTATTTAGTTATTTAGTTATTTAGTTATTTAGTTATTTAGTTATTTAGTTATTTAGTTATTTAGTTATTTAGTTATTTAGTTATTTAGTTATTTAGTTATTTAGTTATTTAGTTATTTAGTTATTTAGTTATTTAGTTATTTAGTTATTTAGTTATTTAGTTATTTAGTTATTTAGTTATTTAGTTATTTAGTTATTTAGTTATTTAGTTATTTAGTTATTTAGTTATTTAGTTATTTAGTTATTTAGTTATTTAGTTATTTAGTTATTTAGTTATTTAGTTATTTAGTTATTTAGTTATTTAGTTATTTAGTTATTTAGTTATTTAGTTATTTAGTTATTTAGTTATTTAGTTATTTAGTTATTTAGTTATTTAGTTATTTAGTTATTTAGTTATTTAGTTATTTAGTTATTTAGTTATTTAGTTATTTAGTTATTTAGTTATTTAGTTATTTAGTTATTTAGTTATTTAGTTATTTAGTTATTTAGTTATTTAGTTATTTAGTTATTTAGTTATTTAGTTATTTAGTTATTTAGTTATTTAGTTATTTAGTTATTTAGTTATTTAGTTATTTAGTTATTTAGTTATTTAGTTATTTAGTTATTTAGTTATTTAGTTATTTAGTTATTTAGTTATTTAGTTATTTAGTTATTTAGTTATTTAGTTATTTAGTTATTTAGTTATTTAGTTATTTAGTTATTTAGTTATTTAGTTATTTAGTTATTTAGTTATTTAGTTATTTAGTTATTTAGTTATTTAGTTATTTAGTTATTTAGTTATTTAGTTATTTAGTTATTTAGTTATTTAGTTATTTAGTTATTTAGTTATTTAGTTATTTAGTTATTTAGTTATTTAGTTATTTAGTTATTTAGTTATTTAGTTATTTAGTTATTTAGTTATTTAGTTATTTAGTTATTTAGTTATTTAGTTATTTAGTTATTTAGTTATTTAGTTATTTAGTTATTTAGTTATTTAGTTATTTAGTTATTTAGTTATTTAGTTATTTAGTTATTTAGTTATTTAGTTATTTAGTTATTTAGTTATTTAGTTATTTAGTTATTTAGTTATTTAGTTATTTAGTTATTTAGTTATTTAGTTATTTAGTTATTTAGTTATTTAGTTATTTAGTTATTTAGTTATTTAGTTATTTAGTTATTTAGTTATTTAGTTATTTAGTTATTTAGTTATTTAGTTATTTAGTTATTTAGTTATTTAGTTATTTAGTTATTTAGTTATTTAGTTATTTAGTTATTTAGTTATTTAGTTATTTAGTTATTTAGTTAGTTAGTTCTTTAGTTATTTAGTTATTTAGTTATTTAGTTATTTAGTTATTTAGTTATTTAGTTATTTAGTTATTTAGTTATTTAGTTATTTAGTTATTTAGTTATTTAGTTATTTAGTTATTTAGTTATTTAGTTATTTATTTAGTTATTTAGTTATTTAGTTATTTAGTTATTTAGTTATTTAGTTATTTAGTTATTTAGTTATTTAGTTATTTAGTTATTTAGTTATTTAGTTATTTAGTTATTTAGTTATTTAGTTATTTAGTTATTTAGTTATTTAGTTATTTAGTTATTTAGTTATTTAGTTATTTAGTTATTTAGTTATTTAGTTATTTAGTTATTTAGTTATTTAGTTATTTAGTTATTTAGTTATTTAGTTATTTAGTTATTTAGTTATTTAGTTATTTAGTTATTTAGTTATTTAGTTATTTAGTTATTTAGTTATTTAGTTAGTTATTTAGTTATTTAGTTATTTAGTTATTTAGTTATTTAGTTATTTAGTTATTTAGTTATTTAGTTATTTAGTTATTTAGTTATTTAGTTATTTAGTTATTTAGTTATTTAGTTATTTAGTTATTTAGTTATTTAGTTATTTAGTTATTTAGTTATTTAGTTATTTAGTTATTTAGTTATTTAGTTATTTAGTTATTTAGTTATTTAGTTATTTAGTTATTTAGTTATTTAGTTATTTAGTTATTTAGTTATTTAGTTATTTAGTTATTTAGTTATTTAGTTATTTAGTTATTTAGTTATTTAGTTATTTAGTTATTTAGTTATTTAGTTATTTAGTTATTTAGTTATTTAGTTATTTAGTTATTTAGTTATTTAGTTATTTAGTTATTTAGTTATTTAGTTATTTAGTTATTTAGTTATTTAGTTATTTAGTTATTTAGTTATTTAGTTATTTAGTTATTTAGTTATTTAGTTATTTAGTTATTTAGTTATTTAGTTATTTAGTTATTTAGTTATTTAGTTATTTAGTTATTTAGTTATTTAGTTATTTAGTTATTTAGTTATTTAGTTATTTAGTTATTTAGTTATTTAGTTATTTAGTTATTTAGTTATTTAGTTATTTAGTTATTTAGTTATTTAGTTATTTAGTTATTTAGTTATTTAGTTATTTAGTTATTTAGTTATTTAGTTATTTAGTTATTTAGTTATTTAGTTATTTAGTTATTTAGTTATTTAGTTATTTAGTTATTTAGTTATTTAGTTATTTAGTTATTTAGTTATTTAGTTATTTAGTTATTTAGTTATTTAGTTATTTAGTTATTTAGTTATTTAGTTATTTAGTTATTTAGTTATTTAGTTATTTAGTTATTTAGTTATTTAGTTATTTAGTTATTTAGTTATTTAGTTATTTAGTTATTTAGTTATTTAGTTATTTAGTTATTTAGTTATTTAGTTATTTAGTTATTTAGTTATTTAGTTATTTAGTTATTTAGTTATTTAGTTATTTAGTTATTTAGTTATTTAGTTATTTAGTTATTTAGTTATTTAGTTATTTAGTTATTTAGTTATTTAGTTATTTAGTTATTTAGTTATTTAGTTATTTAGTTATTTAGTTATTTAGTTATTTAGTTATTTAGTTATTTAGTTATTTAGTTATTTAGTTATTTAGTTATTTAGTTATTTAGTTATTTAGTTATTTAGTTATTTAGTTATTTAGTTATTTAGTTATTTAGTTATTTAGTTATTTAGTTATTTAGTTATTTAGTTATTTAGTTATTTAGTTATTTAGTTATTTAGTTATTTAGTTATTTAGTTATTTAGTTATTTAGTTATTTAGTTATTTAGTTATTTAGTTATTTAGTTATTTAGTTATTTAGTTATTTAGTTATTTAGTTATTTAGTTATTTAGTTATTTAGTTATTTAGTTATTTAGTTATTTAGTTATTTAGTTATTTAGTTATTTAGTTATTTAGTTATTTAGTTATTTAGTTATTTAGTTATTTAGTTATTTAGTTATTTAGTTATTTAGTTATTTAGTTATTTAGTTATTTAGTTATTTAGTTATTTAGTTATTTAGTTATTTAGTTATTTAGTTATTTAGTTATTTAGTTATTTAGTTATTTAGTTATTTAGTTATTTAGTTATTTAGTTATTTAGTTATTTAGTTATTTAGTTATTTAGTTATTTAGTTATTTAGTTATTTAGTTATTTAGTTATTTAGTTATTTAGTTATTTAGTTATTTAGTTATTTAGTTATTTAGTTATTTAGTTATTTAGTTATTTAGTTATTTAGTTATTTAGTTATTTAGTTATTTAGTTATTTAGTTATTTAGTTATTTAGTTATTTAGTTATTTAGTTATTTAGTTATTTAGTTATTTAGTTATTTAGTTATTTAGTTATTTAGTTATTTAGTTATTTAGTTATTTAGTTATTTAGTTATTTAGTTATTTAGTTATTTAGTTATTTAGTTATTTAGTTATTTAGTTATTTAGTTATTTAGTTATTTAGTTATTTAGTTATTTAGTTATTTAGTTATTTAGTTATTTAGTTATTTAGTTATTTAGTTATTTAGTTATTTAGTTATTTAGTTATTTAGTTATTTAGTTATTTAGTTATTTAGTTATTTAGTTATTTAGTTATTTAGTTATTTAGTTATTTAGTTATTTAGTTATTTAGTTATTTAGTTATTTAGTTATTTAGTTATTTAGTTATTTAGTTATTTAGTTATTTAGTTATTTAGTTATTTAGTTATTTAGTTATTTAGTTATTTAGTTATTTAGTTATTTAGTTATTTAGTTATTTAGTTATTTAGTTATTTAGTTATTTAGTTATTTAGTTATTTAGTTATTTAGTTATTTAGTTATTTAGTTATTTAGTTATTTAGTTATTTAGTTATTTAGTTATTTAGTTATTTAGTTATTTAGTTATTTAGTTATTTAGTTATTTAGTTATTTAGTTATTTAGTTATTTAGTTATTTAGTTATTTAGTTATTTAGTTATTTAGTTATTTAGTTATTTAGTTATTTAGTTATTTAGTTATTTAGTTATTTAGTTATTTAGTTATTTAGTTATTTAGTTATTTAGTTATTTAGTTATTTAGTTATTTAGTTATTTAGTTATTTAGTTATTTAGTTATTTAGTTATTTAGTTATTTAGTTATTTAGTTATTTAGTTATTTAGTTATTTAGTTATTTAGTTATTTAGTTATTTAGTTATTTAGTTATTTAGTTATTTAGTTATTTAGTTATTTAGTTATTTAGTTATTTAGTTATTTAGTTATTTAGTTATTTAGTTATTTAGTTATTTAGTTATTTAGTTATTTAGTTATTTAGTTATTTAGTTATTTAGTTATTTAGTTATTTAGTTATTTAGTTATTTAGTTATTTAGTTATTTAGTTATTTAGTTATTTAGTTATTTAGTTATTTAGTTATTTAGTTATTTAGTTATTTAGTTATTTAGTTATTTAGTTATTTAGTTATTTAGTTATTTAGTTATTTAGTTATTTAGTTATTTAGTTATTTAGTTATTTAGTTATTTAGTTATTTAGTTATTTAGTTATTTAGTTATTTAGTTATTTAGTTATTTAGTTATTTAGTTATTTAGTTATTTAGTTATTTAGTTATTTAGTTATTTAGTTATTTAGTTATTTAGTTATTTAGTTATTTAGTTATTTAGTTATTTAGTTATTTAGTTATTTAGTTATTTAGTTATTTAGTTATTTAGTTATTTAGTTATTTAGTTATTTAGTTATTTAGTTATTTAGTTATTTAGTTATTTAGTTATTTAGTTATTTAGTTATTTAGTTATTTAGTTATTTAGTTATTTAGTTATTTAGTTATTTAGTTATTTAGTTATTTAGTTATTTAGTTATTTAGTTATTTAGTTATTTAGTTATTTAGTTATTTAGTTATTTAGTTATTTAGTTATTTAGTTATTTAGTTATTTAGTTATTTAGTTATTTAGTTATTTAGTTATTTAGTTATTTAGTTATTTAGTTATTTAGTTATTTAGTTATTTAGTTATTTAGTTATTTAGTTATTTAGTTATTTAGTTATTTAGTTATTTAGTTATTTAGTTATTTAGTTATTTAGTTATTTAGTTATTTAGTTATTTAGTTATTTAGTTATTTAGTTATTTAGTTATTTAGTTATTTAGTTATTTAGTTATTTAGTTATTTAGTTATTTAGTTATTTAGTTATTTAGTTATTTAGTTATTTAGTTATTTAGTTATTTAGTTATTTAGTTATTTAGTTATTTAGTTATTTAGTTATTTAGTTATTTAGTTATTTAGTTATTTAGTTATTTAGTTATTTAGTTATTTAGTTATTTAGTTATTTAGTTATTTAGTTATTTAGTTATTTAGTTATTTAGTTATTTAGTTATTTAGTTATTTAGTTATTTAGTTATTTAGTTATTTAGTTATTTAGTTATTTAGTTATTTAGTTATTTAGTTATTTAGTTATTTAGTTATTTAGTTATTTAGTTATTTAGTTATTTAGTTATTTAGTTATTTAGTTATTTAGTTATTTAGTTATTTAGTTATTTAGTTATTTAGTTATTTAGTTATTTAGTTATTTAGTTATTTAGTTATTTAGTTATTTAGTTATTTAGTTATTTAGTTATTTAGTTATTTAGTTATTTAGTTATTTAGTTATTTAGTTATTTAGTTATTTAGTTATTTAGTTATTTAGTTATTTAGTTATTTAGTTATTTAGTTATTTAGTTATTTAGTTATTTAGTTATTTAGTTATTTAGTTATTTAGTTATTTAGTTATTTAGTTATTTAGTTATTTAGTTATTTAGTTATTTAGTTATTTAGTTATTTAGTTATTTAGTTATTTAGTTATTTAGTTATTTAGTTATTTAGTTATTTAGTTATTTAGTTATTTAGTTATTTAGTTATTTAGTTATTTAGTTATTTAGTTATTTAGTTATTTAGTTATTTAGTTATTTAGTTATTTAGTTATTTAGTTATTTAGTTATTTAGTTATTTAGTTATTTAGTTATTTAGTTATTTAGTTATTTAGTTATTTAGTTATTTAGTTATTTAGTTATTTAGTTATTTAGTTATTTAGTTATTTAGTTATTTAGTTATTTAGTTATTTAGTTATTTAGTTATTTAGTTATTTAGTTATTTAGTTATTTAGTTATTTAGTTATTTAGTTATTTAGTTATTTAGTTATTTAGTTATTTAGTTATTTAGTTATTTAGTTATTTAGTTATTTAGTTATTTAGTTATTTAGTTATTTAGTTATTTAGTTATTTAGTTATTTAGTTATTTAGTTATTTAGTTATTTAGTTATTTAGTTATTTAGTTATTTAGTTATTTAGTTATTTAGTTATTTAGTTATTTAGTTATTTAGTTATTTAGTTATTTAGTTATTTAGTTATTTAGTTATTTAGTTATTTAGTTATTTAGTTATTTAGTTATTTAGTTATTTAGTTATTTAGTTATTTAGTTATTTAGTTATTTAGTTATTTAGTTATTTAGTTATTTAGTTATTTAGTTATTTAGTTATTTAGTTATTTAGTTATTTAGTTATTTAGTTATTTAGTTATTTAGTTATTTAGTTATTTAGTTATTTAGTTATTTAGTTATTTAGTTATTTAGTTATTTAGTTATTTAGTTATTTAGTTATTTAGTTATTTAGTTATTTAGTTATTTAGTTATTTAGTTATTTAGTTATTTAGTTATTTAGTTATTTAGTTATTTAGTTATTTAGTTATTTAGTTATTTAGTTATTTAGTTATTTAGTTATTTAGTTATTTAGTTATTTAGTTATTTAGTTATTTAGTTATTTAGTTATTTAGTTATTTAGTTATTTAGTTATTTAGTTATTTAGTTATTTAGTTATTTAGTTATTTAGTTATTTAGTTATTTAGTTATTTAGTTATTTAGTTATTTAGTTATTTAGTTATTTAGTTATTTAGTTATTTAGTTATTTAGTTATTTAGTTATTTAGTTATTTAGTTATTTAGTTATTTAGTTATTTAGTTATTTAGTTATTTAGTTATTTAGTTATTTAGTTATTTAGTTATTTAGTTATTTAGTTATTTAGTTATTTAGTTATTTAGTTATTTAGTTATTTAGTTATTTAGTTATTTAGTTATTTAGTTATTTAGTTATTTAGTTATTTAGTTATTTAGTTATTTAGTTATTTAGTTATTTAGTTATTTAGTTATTTAGTTATTTAGTTATTTAGTTATTTAGTTATTTAGTTATTTAGTTATTTAGTTATTTAGTTATTTAGTTATTTAGTTATTTAGTTATTTAGTTATTTAGTTATTTAGTTATTTAGTTATTTAGTTATTTAGTTATTTAGTTATTTAGTTATTTAGTTATTTAGTTATTTAGTTATTTAGTTATTTAGTTATTTAGTTATTTAGTTATTTAGTTATTTAGTTATTTAGTTATTTAGTTATTTAGTTATTTAGTTATTTAGTTATTTAGTTATTTAGTTATTTAGTTATTTAGTTATTTAGTTATTTAGTTATTTAGTTATTTAGTTATTTAGTTATTTAGTTATTTAGTTATTTAGTTATTTAGTTATTTAGTTATTTAGTTATTTAGTTATTTAGTTATTTAGTTATTTAGTTATTTAGTTATTTAGTTATTTAGTTATTTAGTTATTTAGTTATTTAGTTATTTAGTTATTTAGTTATTTAGTTATTTAGTTATTTAGTTATTTAGTTATTTAGTTATTTAGTTATTTAGTTATTTAGTTATTTAGTTATTTAGTTATTTAGTTATTTAGTTATTTAGTTATTTAGTTATTTAGTTATTTAGTTATTTAGTTATTTAGTTATTTAGTTATTTAGTTATTTAGTTATTTAGTTATTTAGTTATTTAGTTATTTAGTTATTTAGTTATTTAGTTATTTAGTTATTTAGTTATTTAGTTATTTAGTTATTTAGTTATTTAGTTATAGTTATTTAGTTATTTAGTTATTTAGTTAATTAGTTATTTAGTTATTTAGTTATTTAGTTATTTAGTTATTTAGTTATTTAGTTATTTAGTTATTTAGTTATTTAGTTATTTAGTTATTTAGTTATTTAGTTATTTAGTTATTTAGTTATTTAGTTATTTAGTTATTTAGTTAGTTTAGTTAGTTTAGTTAGTTTAGTTAGTTTAGTTAGTTTAGTTAGTATATTTAGTTATTTAGTTATTTAGTTATTTAGTTATTTAGTTATTTAGTTATTTAGTTATTTAGTTATTTAGTTATTTAGTTATTTAGTTATTTAGTTATTTAGTTATTTAGTTATTTAGTTATTTAGTTATTTAGTTATTTAGTTATTTAGTTATTTAGTTATTTAGTTATTTAGTTATTTAGTTATTTAGTTTATTTAGTTATTTAGTTATTTAGTTATTTAGTTATTTAGTTATTTAGTTATTTAGTTATTTAGTTATTTAGTTATTTAGTTATTTAGTTATTTAGTTATTTAGTTATTTAGTTATTTAGTTATTTAGTTATTTAGTTATTTAGTTATTTAGTTATTTAGTTATTTAGTTATTTAGTATTTAGTTATTTAGTTATTTAGTTATTTAGTTATTTAGTTATTTAGTTATTTAGTTATTTAGTTATTTAGTTATTTAGTTATTTAGTTATTTAGTTATTTAGTTATTTAGTTATTTAGTTATTTAGTTATTTAGTTATTTAGTTATTTAGTTATTTAGTTATTTAGTTATTTTGTTATTTAGTTATTTAGTTATTTAGTTATTTAGTTATTTAGTTATTTAGTTATTTAGTTATTTAGTTATTTAGTTATTTAGTTATTTAGTTATTTAGTTATTTAGTTATTTAGTTATTTAGTTATTTAGTTATTTAGTTATTTAGTTATTTAGTTATTTAGTTTATTTAGTTATTTAGTTATTTAGTTATTTAGTTATTTAGTTATTTTAGTTATTTAGTTATTTAGTTATTTAGTTATTTAGTTATTTAGTTATTTAGTTATTTAGTTATTTAGTTATTTAGTTATTTAGTTATTTAGTTATTTAGTTATTTAGTTATTTAGTTATTTAGTTATTTTGTTATTTAGTTATTTAGTTATTTAGTTATTTAGTTATTTAGTTATTTAGTTATTTAGTTTATTTAGTTATTTAGTTATTTAGTTATTTAGTTATTTAGTTATTTAGTTATTTAGTTATTTAGGTATTTAGTTATTTAGTTATTTAGTTATTTAGTTATTTAGTTATTTAGTTATTTAGTTATTTAGTTATTTAGTTATTTAGTTATTTAGTTATTTAGTTATTTAGTTATTTAGTTATTTAGTTATTTAGTTATTTAGTTATTTAGTTATTTAGTTATTTAGTTATTTAGTTATTTAGTTATTTAGTTATTTAGTTATTTAGTTATTTAGTTATTTAGTTATTTAGTTATTTAGTTATTTAGTTATTTAGTTATTTAGTTATTTAGTTATTTAGTTATTTAGTTATTTAGTTATTTAGTTATTTAGTTTATTTAGTTATTTAGTTATTTAGTTATTTAGTTATTTAGTTATTTAGTTATTTATTAGTTATTATTTAGTTATTTAGTTATTTAGTTATTTAGTTATTTAGTTATTAGTTATTTAGTTATTTAGTTATTTAGTTATTTAGTTATTTAGTTATTTAGTTATTTAGTTATTTAGTTATTTAGTTATTTAGTTATTTAGTTATTTAGTTATTTAGTTATTTAGTTATTTAGTTATTTAGTTATTTAGTTATTTAGTTATTTAGTTATTTAGTTATTTAGTTATTTAGTTATTTAGTTATTTAGTTATTTAGTTATTTAGTTATTTAGTTATTTAGTTATTTAGTTATTTAGTTATTTAGTTATTTAGTTATTTAGTTATTTAGTTATTTAGTTATTTAGTTATTTAGTTATTTTAGTTATTTAGTTATTTAGTTATTTAGTTATTTAGTTATTTAGTTATTTAGTTATTTAGTTATTTAGTTATTTAGTTATTTAGTTATTTAGTTATTTAGTTATTTAGTTATTTAGTTATTTAGTTATTTAGTTATTTAGTTATGTAGTTATTTAGTTATTTAGTTATTTTAGTTATTTAGTTATTTAGTTATTTAGTTATTTAGTTATTTAGTTATTTAGTTATTTAGTTATTTAGTTATTTAGTTATTTAGTTATTTAGTTATTTAGTTATTTAGTTATTTAGTTATTTAGTTATTTAGTTATTTAGTTATTTAGTTTATTTAGTTATTTAGTTATTTAGTTATTTAGTTATTTAGTTATTTAGTTATTTAGTTATTTAGTTATTTAGTTATTTAGTTAGTTTAGTTAGTTTAGTTAGTTTAGTTATTTAGTTATTTAGTAGTTATTTAGTTATTTAGTTATTTAGTTATTTAGTTATTTAGTTATTTAGTTATTTAGTTATTTAGTTATTTAGTTATTTAGTTATTTAGTTATTTAGTTATTTAGTTATTTAGTTATTTAGTTTAGTTATTATTAGTTATTTAGTTATTTAGTTATTTATTAGTTATTTAGTTATTTAGTTATTTAGTTATTTAGTTATTTAGTTATTTGTTATTAGTTATTTAGTTATTTAGTTATTTAGTTATTTAGTTATTTAGTTATTTAGTTATTTAGTTATTTAGTTATTTAGTTATTTAGTTATTTAGTTATTAGTTATTTAGTTATTTAGTTATTTAGTTATTTAGTTATTTAGTTATTTAGTTATTTAGTTATTTAGTTATTTAGTTATTTAGTTATTTAGTTATTTAGTTATTTAGTTATTTAGTTATTTAGTTATTTAGTTATTTAGTTATTTAGTTATTTAGTTATTTAGTTATTTAGTTATTTAGTTATTTAGTTATTTAGTTATGTATTTATTTAGTTATTTAGTTATTTAGTTATTTAGTTATTTAGTTATTTAGTTATTTAGTTATTTAGTTATTTAGTTAGTTTAGTTATTTAGTTATTTAGTTATTTAGTTATTTAGTTATTTAGTTATTTAGTTATTTAGTTATTTAGTTATTTAGTTATTTAGTTATTTAGTTATTTAGTTATTTAGTTATTTAGTTATTTAGTTATTTAGTTATTTAGTTATTTAGTTATTTAGTTATTTAGTTATTTAGTTATTTAGTTATTTAGTTATTTAGTTATTTAGTTATTTAGTATTTAGTTATTTAGTTATTTAGTTATTTAGTTATTTAGTTATTTAGTTATTTAGTTATTTAGTTATTTAGTTATTTAGTTATTTAGTTATTTAGTTATTTAGTTATTTAGTTATTTAGTTATTTAGTTATTTAGTTATTTAGTTATTTAGTTATTTAGTTATTTAGTTATTAGTTATTTAGTTATTTTAGTTATTTAGTTATTTAGTTATTTAGTTATTTAGTTATTTAGTTATTTAGTTATTTAGTTATTTAGTTATTTAGTTATTTAGTTATTTAGTTATTTAGTTATTTAGTTATTTAGTTATTTAGTATTTAGTTATTTAGTTATTTAGTTATTTAGTTATTTAGTTATTTAGTTATTTAGTTATTAGTTATTTAGTTATTTAGTTATTTAGTTATTTAGTTATTTAGTTATTTAGTTATTTAGTTATTTAGTTATTTAGTTATTTAGTTATTTAGTTATTTAGTTATTTAGTTATTTTATTTAGTTATTTAGTTTTAGTTATTTAGTTATTTAGTTATTTAGTTATTTAGTTATTTAGTTATTTAGTTATTTAGTTATTTAGTTATTTAGTTATTTAGTTATTTAGTTAGTTATTTAGTTATTTAGTTATTTTAGTTATTTAGTTATTTAGTTATTTAGTTATTTAGTTATTAGTTATTTAGTTATTTAGTTATTTAGTTATTTAGTTATTTAGTTATTTAGTTATTTAGTTATTTAGTTATTTAGTTATTTAGTTATTTAGTTATTTAGTTATTTAGTTATTTAGTTATTTAGTTATTTAGTTATTTAGTTATTAGTTATTTAGTTATTTAGTTATTTTAGTTATTTAGTTATTTAGTTATTTAGTTATTTAGTTATTTAGTTAGTTATTTAGTTATTTAGTTATTTAGTTATTTAGTTATTTAGTTATTTAGTTATTTAGTTATTTAGTTATTTAGTTATTTAGTTATTTAGTTTTTTAGTTATTTAGTTATTTAGTTATTTAGTTATTTAGTTATTTAGTTATTTAGTTATTTAGTTATTTAGTTATTTAGTTATTTAGTTATTTAGTTATTTAGTTATTTAGTTATTTAGTTATTTAGTTATTTAGTTATTTAGTTATTTAGTTATTTAGTTATTTAGTTATTTAGTTATTTAGTTATTTAGTTATTTAGTTATTTAGTTATTTAGTTATTTAGTTATTTAGTTATTTAGTTATTTAGTTATTTAGTTATTTAGTTATTTAGTTATTTAGTTATTTAGTTATTTAGTTATTTAGTTATTTAGTTATTTAGTTATTTAGTTATTTAGTTATTTAGTTATTTAGTTATTTAGTTATTTAGTTATTTAGTTATTTAGTTATTTAGTTATTTAGTTATTTAGTTATTTAGTTATTTAGTTATTTAGTTATTAGTATTTAGTTATTTAGTTATTTAGTTATTTAGTTATTTAGTTATTTAGTTATTTAGTTATTTAGTTATTTAGTTATTTAGTTATTTAGTTATTTAGTTATTTATTAGTATTTAGTTATTTAGTTATTAGTTATTTAGTTATTTAGTTATTTAGTTATTTAGTTATTTAGTTATTTAGTTATTTAGTTATTTAGTTATTTAGTTATTTAGTTATTTAGTTATTTAGTTATTTAGTTATTTAGTTATTTAGTTATTTAGTTATTTAGTTATTTAGTTATTTAGTTATTTAGTTATTTAGTTATTTAGTTATTTAGTTATTTAGTTATTTAGTTATTTAGTTATTTAGTTATTTAGTTATTTAGTTATTTAGTTATTTAGTTATTTAGTTATTTAGTTATTTAGTTATTTAGTTATTTAGTTATTTAGTTATTTAGTTATTTAGTTATTTGTATTTAGTTATTTAGTTATTTAGTTATTTAGTTATTTAGTTATTTAGTTATTTAGTTATTTAGTTATTTAGTTATTTAGTTATTTAGTTATTTAGTTATTTAGTTATTTAGTTATTTAGTTATTTAGTTATTTAGTTATTTAGTTATTTAGTTTTTTAGTTATTTAGTTATTTAGTTATTTAGTTATTTAGTTATTTAGTTATTAGTTATTTAGTTATTTAGTTATTTAGTTATTTAGTTATTTAGTTATTTAGTTATTTAGTTATTTAGTTATTTAGTTATTTAGTTATTTAGTTATTTAGTTATTTAGTTATTTAGTTATTTAGTTATTTAGTTATTTAGTTATTTAGTATTTAGTTATTTAGTTATTTTAGTTATTTAGTTATTTAGTTATTTAGTTATTTAGTTATTTAGTTATTTAGTTATTTAGTTATTTAGTTATTAGTTATTTAGTTATTTAGTTTATTTAGTTATTTAGTTATTTAGTTATTTAGTTATTTAGTTATTTAGTTATTTAGTTATTTAGTTATTTAGTTATTTAGTTTTTTAGTTATTTAGTTATTTAGTTATTTAGTTATTTAGTTATTTAGTTATTTAGTTATTTAGTTATTTTAGTTATTTTAGTTATTTAGTTATTTAGTTATTTAGTTATTTAGTTTTAGTTATTTAGTTATTTAGTTATTTAGTTATTAGTTATTTAGTTATTTAGTTATTTAGTTATTAGTTATTTAGTTATTTAGTTATTTAGTTATTTAGTTATTTAGTTATTTAGTTATTTAGTTATTTAGTTATTTAGTTATTTAGTTATTTAGTTATTTAGTTATTTAGTTATTTAGTTATTTAGTTATTTAGTTATTTAGTTATTTAGTTATTTAGTTATTAGTTATTTAGTTATTTAGTTATTTAGTTATTTAGTTATTTAGTTATTTAGTTATTTAGTTATTTAGTTATTTAGTTATTTAGTTATTTAGTTATTTAGTTATTTAGTTATTTAGTTATTTAGTTATTTAGTTATTTAGTTATTTAGTTATTTAGTTATTTAGTTATTTAGTTATTTAGTTATTTAGTTATTTAGTTATTTAGTTATTTAGTTATTTAGTTATTTAGTTATTTAGTTATTTAGTTATTTAGTTATTTAGTTATTTAGTTATTTAGTTATTTAGTTATTTAGTTATTTGTTATTTAGTTATTTAGTTATTTAGTTATTTAGTTATTTAGTTATTTTGTTATTTAGTTATTTAGTTATTTAGTTATTTAGTTATTTAGTTATTTAGTTATTTAGTTATTTAGTTATTTAGTTATTTAGTTATTTAGTTATTTAGTTATTTAGTTATTTAGTTATTTAGTTATTTAGTTATTTAGTTATTTAGTTATTTAGTTATTTAGTTATTTAGTTATTGTAGTTATTTAGTTATTTAGTTATTTAGTTATTTAGTTATTTAGTTATTTATTTATTTAGTTATTTAGTTATTTAGTTATTTAGTTATTTAGTTATTTAGTTATTTAGTTATTTAGTTATTTAGTTATTTAGTTATTTAGTTATTTAGTTATTTAGTTATTTAGTTATTTAGTTATTTAGTTATTTAGTTATTTAGTTATTTAGTTATTAGTTATTTAGTTATTTAGTTATTTAGTTATTTAGTTATTTAGTTATTTAGTTATTTAGTTATTTAGTTATTTTAGTTATTTAGTTATTTAGTTATTTAGTTATTTAGTTTTAGTTATTTAGTTATTTAGTTATTTAGTTATTTAGTTATTAGTTATTTAGTTATTTAGTTATTTAGTTATTTAGTTATTTTAGTTATTTAGTTATTTCAGTTATTTCAGTTATTTAGTTATTTAGTTATTTTAGTTATTTAGTTATTTCAGTTATTTAGTTATTTAGTTATTTTAGTTATTTAGTTATTTTAGTTATTTAGTTATTTAGTTATTTAGTTATTTAGTTATTTAGTTATTTAGTTATTTAGTTATTTAGTTATTTAGTTATTTAGTTATTTAGTTATTTAGTTATTTAGTTATTTAGTTATTTAGTTATTTAGTTATTTAGTTATTTAGTTATTTAGTTATTTAGTTATTTAGTTATTTAGTTATTTAGTTATTTAGTTATTTAGTTATTTAGTTATTTAGTTATTTAGTTATTTAGTTATTTAGTTATTTAGTTATTTTGTATTTGTTATTTAGTTATTTAGTTATTTAGTTATTTAGTTATTTAGTTATTTAGTTATTTAGTTTATTTAGTTATTTAGTTATTTAGTTATTTAGTTATTTAGTTATTTAGTTATTTAGTTATTTAGTTATTTAGTTATTTAGTTATTTAGTTATTTAGTTATTTAGTTATTTAGTTATTTAGTTATTTAGTTATTTAGTTATTTAGTTATTTAGTTATTTAGTTATTTAGTTATTTAGTTATTTAGTTATTTAGTTATTTAGTATTTAGTTATTTAGTTATTTAGTTATTTAGTTATTAGTTATTTAGTTATTTAGTTATTTAGTTATTTAGTTATTTAGTTATTTAGTTATTTAGTTATTTAGTTATTTAGTTATTTTAGTTATTTAGTTATTTAGTTATTTAGTTATTTAGTTATTTAGTTATTTAGTTATTTAGTTATTTAGTTATTTAGTTATTTAGTTATTTAGTTATTTAGTTATTTAGTTATTTAGTTATTTAGTTATTTAGTTATTTAGTTATTTAGTTATTTAGTTATTTAGTTATTTAGTTATTTAGTTATTTAGTTATTTAGTTATTTAGTTATTTAGTTATTTAGTTATTTAGTTATTTAGTTATTTAGTTATTTAGTTATTTAGTTATTTAGTTATTTAGTTATTTAGTTATTTAGTTATGTTAGTTATTTAGTTATTTAGTTATTTAGTTATTTAGTTATTTAGTTATTTAGTTATTTAGTTATTTAGTTATTTAGTTATTTAGTTATTTAGTTATTTTGTTATTTAGTTATTAGTTATTTAGTTTTAGTTATTTGGTTTTTAGTTATTTAGTTATTTAGTTATTTAGTTTTATTTAGTTATTTAGTTATTTAGTTATTTAGTTATTTAGTTATTTAGTTATTTAGTTATTTAGTTATTTAGTTATTTAGTTATTTAGTTATTTAGGTTATTTAGTTATTTAGTTATTTAGTTATTTAGTTATTTAGTTATTTAGTTATTTAGTTATTTAGTTATTTAGTTATTTAGTTATTTAGTTATTTTAGTTATTTAGTTATTTAGTTATTTAGTTATTTAGTTATTTAGTTATTTAGTTATTTAGTTATTTAGTTATTTAGTTATTTAGTTATTTAGTTATTTAGTTATTTAGTTATTTAGTTATTTAGTTATTTAGTTATTTAGTTATTTAGTTATTTAGTTATTTAGTTATTTAGTTATTTAGTTATTTAGTTATTTAGTTATTTAGTTATTTAGTTATTTAGTTATTTAGTTATTTAGTTATTTAGTTATTTAGTTATTTAGTTATTTAGTTATTTAGTTATTTAGTTATTTAGTTATTTTAGTTATTTAGTTATTTAGTTATTTAGTTATTTAGTTATTTAGTTATTTAGTTATTTAGTTATTTAGTTATTTAGTTATTTAGTTATTTAGTTATTTAGTTTTTTAGTTATTTAGTTATTTAGTTATTTAGTTATTTAGTTATTTAGTTATTTAGTTATTTAGTTATTTAGTTATTTAGTTATTTAGTTATTTAGTTTTTTAGTTATTTAGTTATTTAGTTATTTGTTATTTTGTATTTAGTTATTTAGTTATTTAGTTATTTAGTTATTTAGTTATTTAGTTATTTAGTTATTTAGTTATTTAGTTATTTAGTTATTTAGTTATTTTAGTTATTTAGTTATTTAGTTATTTAGTTATTTAGTATTTAGTTATTTAGTTATTTAGTTATTTAGTTATTTAGTTATTTAGTTATTTAGTTATTTAGTTATTTAGTTATTTAGTTATTTTAGTTATTTAGTTATTTAGTTATTTAGTTATTTAGTTATTTAGTTATTAGTTTTTAGTTATTTAGTTATTAGTTATTTAGTTATTTAGTTATTTAGTTATTTAGTTATTTAGTTATTTAGTTATTTAGTTATTTAGTTATTTAGTTATTTAGTTATTTAGTTATTTAGTTATTTAGTTATTTAGTTATTTAGTTATTTAGTTATTTAGTTATTTAGTTATTTAGTTATTTAGTTATTTAGTTATTTAGTTATTTAGTTATTTAGTTATTTAGTTATTTAGTTATTTAGTTATTTAGTTATTTTAGTTATTTAGTTATTTAGTTATTTAGTTATTTGTTATTTAGTTATTTAGTTATTTTAGTTATTTAGTTATTTAGTTATTTAGTTATTTAGTTATTAGTTATTTAGTTATTTAGTTATTTAGTTATTTAGTTATTTAGTTATTTAGTTATTTAGTTATTTAGTTATTTAGTTATTTAGTTATTTAGTTATTTAGTTATTTAGTTATTTAGTTATTTAGTTATTTAGTTATTTAGTTATTAGTTATTTAGTTATTTAGTTATTTAGTTATTTAGTTATTTAGTTATTTAGTTATTTAGTTATTTAGTTATTTAGTTATTTAGTTATTTAGTTATTTAGTTATTTAGTTATTTAGTTATTTAGTTATTTAGTTATTTAGTTATTTAGTTATTTAGTATTTAGTTATTTAGTTATTTAGTTATTTAGTTATTTAGTTATTTAGTTATTTAGTTATTTAGTTATTTAGTTATTTAGTTATTTGTTATTTAGTTATTTAGTTATTTAGTTATTTAGTTATTTAGTTATTTAGTTATTTAGTTATTTAGTTATTTAGTTATTTAGTTATTTAGTTATTTAGTTATTTAGTTATTTAGTTATTTAGTTATTTAGTTATTTAGTTATTTAGTTATTTAGTTATTTAGTTATTTAGTTATTTAGTTATTTAGTTATTTAGTTATTTAGTATTTAGTTATTTAGTTATTTAGTTATTTAGTTATTTAGTTATTTAGTTATTTGTATTTAGTTATTTAGTTATTTAGTTATTTAGTTATTTAGTTATTTAGTTATTTAGTTATTTAGTTATTTAGTTATTTAGTTATTTAGTTATTTAGTTATTTAGTTATTTAGTTATTTAGTTATTTAGTTATTAGTTATTTAGTTATTTAGTTATTAGTTATTTAGTTATTTAGTTATTTAGTTATTTAGTTATTTAGTTATTTAGTTATTTAGTTATTTAGTTATTTATTTAGTTATTTAGTTATTTAGTTATTTAGTTATTTAGTTATTTAGTTATTTAGTTATTTAGTTATTTAGTTATTTAGTTATTTAGTTATTTAGTTATTTAGTTATTTAGTTATTTAGTTATTTAGTTATTTAGTTATTTAGTTATTTTAGTTATTTAGTTATTTAGTTATTTAGTTATTTAGTTATTTAGTTATTTAGTTATTTAGTTATTTAGTTATTTAGTTATTTAGTTATTTAGTTATTTATTATTTAGTTATTTAGTTATTTAGTTATTTAGTTATTTAGTTATTTAGTTATTTAGTTATTTAGTTATTTAGTTATTTAGTTATTTAGTTATTTAGTTATTTAGTTATTTAGTTTTTAGTTATTTAGTTATTTAGTTATTTAGTTATTTAGTTATTTAGTTATTTAGTTATTTAGTTATTTAGTTATTTAGTTATTTAGTTATTTAGTTATTTAGTTATTTAGTTATTTAGTTATTTAGTTTTAGTTATTTAGTTATTTAGTTATTTAGTTATTTAGTTATTTAGTTATTTAGTTATTTAGTTATTTAGTTATTTAGTTATTTAGTTATTTAGTTATTTAGTTATTTAGTTATTTAGTTATTTAGTTATTTAGTTATTTAGTTATTTAGTTATTTAGTTATTTAGTTATTTAGTTATTTTGTTATTTAGTTATTTAGTTATTTAGTTATTTAGTTATTTAGTTATTTAGTTATTTAGTTATTTAGTTATTTAGTTATTTAGTTATTTAGTTATTTAGTATTTAGTTATTTAGTTATTTAGTTATTTAGTTATTTAGTTATTTAGTTATTTAGTTATTTAGTTATTTAGTTATTTAGTTATTTAGTTATTTAGTTATTTAGTTATTTAGTTATTTAGTTATTAGTTATTTAGTTTTTTAGTTATTTAGTTATTTAGTTATTTAGTTATTTAGTTATTTAGTTATTTAGTTATTTAGTTATTTAGTTATTTAGTTATTTAGTTATTTAGTTATTTAGTTATTTAGTTATTTAGTTATTTAGTTATTTAGTTATTTGTATTTAGTTATTTAGTTATTAGTTATTTAGTTATTTAGTTATTTAGTTATTTAGTTATTTAGTTATTTAGTTATTTAGTTATTTAGTTATTTAGTTATTTAGTTATTTAGTTATTTAGTTATTTAGTTATTTTAGTTATTTAGTTATTTAGTTATTTAGTTATTTAGTTATTATTATTTAGTTATTTAGTTATTTAGTTATTTAGTTATTTAGTTATTTAGTTATTTAGTTATTTAGTTATTTAGTTATTTAGTTATTTAGTTATTTAGTTATTTAGTTATTTAGTTATTTAGTTATTTAGTTATTTAGTTATTTAGTTATTTAGTTATTTAGTTATTTAGTTATTTAGTTATTTAGTTATTTAGTTATTTAGTTATTTAGTTATTAGTTATTTAGTTATTTAGTTATTTAGTTATTTAGTTATTTAGTTATTTAGTTATTTAGTTATTTAGTTTTAGTTATTTAGTTATTTAGTTATTTAGTTATTTAGTTATTTAGTTATTTAGTTATTTAGTTATTTAGTTATTTAGTTATTTAGTTATTTAGTTATTTAGTTATTTAGTTATTTAGTTATTTAGTTATTTAGTTATTTAGTTATTTAGTTATTTAGTTATTTAGTTATTTAGTTATTTAGTTATTTAGTTATTTAGTTATTTAGTTATTTAGTTATTTAGTTATTTAGTTATTTAGTTATTTAGTTATTTTTTTTAGTTATTTAGTTATTTAGTTATTTAGTTATTTAGTTATTTAGTTATTTAGTTATTTAGTTATTTAGTTATTTAGTTATTTAGTTATTTAGTTATTTAGTTATTTAGTTATTTAGTTATTTAGTTATTTAGTTATTTAGTTATTTAGTTATTTAGTTATTTAGTTATTTAGTTATTTTTTTAGTTATTTAGTTATTTAGTTATTTAGTTATTTAGTTATTTAGTTATTTAGTTATTTAGTTATTTAGTTATTTAGTTATTTAGTTATTTAGTTATTTAGTTATTTAGTTATTTAGTTATTTAGTTATTTAGTTATTTAGTTATTTAGTTATTTAGTTATTTAGTTATTTAGTTATTTAGTTATTTAGTTATTTAGTTATTTAGTTATTTAGTATTTAGTTATTAGTTATTTAGTTATTTAGTTATTTAGTTATTTAGTTATTTAGTTTATTTAGTTATTTAGTTATTTAGTTATTTAGTTATTTAGTTATTTAGTTATTTAGTTATTTAGTTATTTAGTTATTTAGTTATTTAGTTATTTAGTTATTTAGTTATTTAGTTATTTAGTTATTTAGTTATTTAGTTATTTAGTTATTTAGTTATTTAGTTATTTAGTTATTTTAGTTATTTAGTTATTTAGTTATTTAGTTATTTAGTTATTTAGTTATTTAGTTATTTAGTTATTTAGTTATTTAGTTATTTAGTTATTTAGTTATTTAGTTATTTAGTTATTTAGTATTTAGTTATTTAGTTATTTAGTTATTTAGTTATTTAGTTATTTAGTTATTTAGTTATTTAGTTATTTAGTTATTTAGTTATTAGTTATTTAGTTATTTAGTTATTTGTTATTTAGTTATTTAGTTATTAGTTATTTAGTTATTTAGTTTTATTTAGTTATTTAGTTATTTAGTTATTAGTTATTTAGTTATTTAGTTATTTAGTTATTTAGTTATTTAGTTATTTAGTTATTTAGTTATTTAGTTATTTAGTTATTTAGTTATTTAGTTATTTAGTTATTTAGTTTAGTTAGTTTAGTTATTTGTTATTTAGTTATTTAGTTATTTAGTTATTTAGTTATTTAGTTATTTAGTTATTTAGTTATTTAGTTATTTAGTTATTTAGTTATTTAGTTATTTAGTTATTTAGTTATTTAGTTATTTAGTTATTTTAGTTATTTAGTTATTTAGTTATTTAGTTATTTAGTTATTTAGTTATTTAGTTATTTAGTTATTTAGTTATTTAGTTATTTAGTTATTTAGTTATTTAGTTATTTTAGTTATTTAGTTATTTAGTTATTTAGTTATTTAGTTATTTAGTTATTTAGTTATTTAGTTATTTTAGTTATTTAGTTATTTAGTTATTTAGTTATTTTAGTTATTTAGTTATTTAGTTATTTAGTTATTTAGTTATTTAGTTATTTAGTTATTTAGTTATTTAGTTATTTAGTTATTTAGTTATTTAGTTATTTAGTTATTTAGTTATTTAGTTATTTAGTTATTTAGTTATTTAGTTATTTAGTTATTTAGTTATTTAGTTATTTAGTTATTTTGTTATTTAGTTATTTAGTTATTTAGTTATTTTAGTTATTTAGTTATTTAGTTATTTAGTTATTTAGTTATTTAGTTATTTAGTTATTTAGTTATTTAGTTATTTAGTTATTTAGTTATTTAGTTATTTAGTTATTTAGTTATTTAGTTATTTAGTTATTTAGTTATTTAGTTATTTAGTTATTTAGTTATTTAGTTATTTAGTTATTTAGTTATTTAGTTATTTAGTTATTTAGTTATTTAGTTATTTAGTTATTTAGTTATTAGTTATTTAGTTATTTAGTTATTTAGTTATTTAGTTATTTAGTTATTTAGTTATTTAGTTATTTAGTTATTTAGTTATTTAGTTATTTAGTTATTTAGTTATTTAGTTATTTAGTTATTTAGTTATTTAGTTATTTAGTTATTTAGTTATTTTAGTTATTTAGTATTTAGTTATTTAGTTATTTAGTTATTTAGTTATTTAGTTATTTAGTTATTTAGTTATTTAGTTATTTAGTTATTTAGTTAGTTATTTAGTTATTTAGTTATTTAGTTATTTAGTTATTTAGTTATTTAGTTATTTAGTTATTTAGTTATTTAGTTATTTAGTTATTTAGTTATTTAGTTATTTAGTTATTTAGTTATTTAGTTATTTAGTTATTTAGTTTTAGTTATTTTAGTTATTTAGTTATTTAGTTATTTAGTTATTTAGTTATTTAGTTATTTAGTTATTTAGTTATTTAGTTATTTAGTTATTAGTTATTTAGTTATTTAGTTATTTAGTTTTTAGTTATTTAGTTATTTAGTTATTTAGTTATTTTATTTAGTTATTTAGTTATTTAGTTATTTAGTTATTTAGTTATTTAGTTATTTAGTTATTTAGTTATTTAGTTATTTAGTTATTTAGTTATTTAGTTATTTAGTTATTTAGTTATTTAGTTATTTAGTTATTTAGTTTTTAGTTATTTAGTTATTTAGTTATTTAGTTATTTAGTTATTTAGTTATTTAGTTATTTAGTTATTTAGTTATTTAGTTATTTAGTTATTTAGTTATTTAGTTATTTAGTTATTTAGTTATTTAGTTATTTAGTTATATTTAGTTATTTAGTTATTTAGTTATTTAGTTATTTAGTTATTTAGTTATTTAGTTATTTAGTTATTTAGTTATTTAGTTATTTATTATTTAGTTATTTAGTTATTTAGTTATTTAGTTATTTAGTTATAGTTATTTAGTTATTTAGTTATTTAGTTATTTAGTTATTTAGTTATTTATGTTATTTAGTTATTTAGTTATTTAGTTATTTAGTTATTTAGTTATTTAGTTATTTAGTTATTTAGTTATTAGTATTAGTTATTTAGTTATTTAGTTATTTAGTTATTAGTTATTTAGTTATTTAGTTATTTAGTTATTTAGTTATTTAGTTATTTAGTTATTTAGTTATTTAGTTATTTAGTTATTTAGTTATTTAGTTATTTAGTTATTTAGTTATTTAGTTATTTAGTTATTTAGTTATTTTAGTTATTTAGTTATTTAGTTATTTAGTTATTTAGTTATTTAGTTATTTGTTATTTAGTTATTTAGTTATTTAGTTATTTAGTTATTTAGGTTATTTAGTTATTTTGTTATTTAGTTATTTAGTTATTTAGTTATTTAGTTATTTAGTTATTTAGTTATTTAGTTATTTATTTAGTTATTTAGTTATTTAGTTATTTAGTTATTTAGTTATTTAGTTATTTAGTTATTTAGTTATTTAGTTATTTAGTTATTTAGTTATTTAGTTATTTAGTTATTTAGTTATTTAGTTATTTAGTTATTTTGTTATTTAGTTATTTGTTATTTAGTTATTTAGTTATTTAGTTATTTAGTTATTTAGTTATTTAGTTATTTAGTTATTTAGTTATTTAGTTATTTAGTATTTAGTTATTTAGTTATTTAGTTATTTAGTTATTTAGTTATTTAGTTATTTAGTTATTTAGTTATTTAGTTATTTAGTTATTTAGTTATTTAGTTATTTAGTTATTTAGTTATTTAGTTATTTAGTTATTTAGTTATTTAGTTATTTAGTTATTTTGTTATTTAGTTATTTAGTTATTTAGTTATTTAGTTATTATTTTAGTTATTTAGTTATTTAGTTATTTAGTTATTTAGTTATTTAGTTATTTAGTTATTTAGTTTTTAGTTATTTAGTTATTTAGTTATTTAGTTATTTAGTTATTTAGTTTATTTAGTTATTTAGTTATTTAGTTATTTAGTTATTTAGTTATTTAGTTATTTAGTTATTTAGTTATTTAGTTATTTAGTTATTTAGTTATTTAGTTATTTAGTTATTTAGTTATTTAGTTATTTAGTTATTTAGTTATTTAGTTATTTATGTTATTTTAGTTATTTAGTTATTTAGTTATTTAGTTATTTAGTTATTTAGTTATTTAGTTATTTAGTTATTTAGTTATTTAGTTATTTAGTTATTTAGTTATTTAGTTATTTAGTTATTTTAGTTATTTAGTTATTTAGTTATTTAGTTATTTAGTTATTTAGTTTTTTAGTTATTTAGTTATTTAGTTATTTAGTTATTTAGTTATTTAGTTATTTAGTTATTTAGTTATTTAGTTATTTAGTTATTTAGTTATTTAGTTATTTAGTTATTTAGTTATTTAGTTATTTAGTTATTTTAGTTAGTTTAGTTATTTAGTTATTTAGTTATTTAGTTATTTAGTTATTTAGTTATTTAGTTATTTAGTTATTTAGTTATTTAGTTATTTAGTTATTTAGTTATTTAGTTATTTAGTTATTTAGTTATTTAGTTTATTTAGTTATTTAGTTATTTAGTTATTTAGTTATTTAGTTATTTAGTTATTTCGGTATGTAGTTATTTAGTTATTTAGTTATTTAGTTATTTAGTTATTTAGTTATTTAGTTATTTAGTTATTTAGTTATTTAGTTATTTAGTTATTTAGTTATTTAGTTATTTAGTTATTTAGTTATTTAGTTATTTAGTTATTTAGTTATTTAGTTATTTAGTTATTTAGTTATTTAGTTATTTAGTTATTTAGTTATTTAGTTATTTAGTTATTTAGTTATTTAGTTATTTAGTTATTTAGTTATTTAGTTATTTAGTTATTTAGTTATTTAGTTATTTATATTTAGTTATTTAGTTATTTAGTTATTTAGTTATTTAGTTATTTAGTTATTTAGTTATTTAGTTATTTAGTTATTAGTTATTTAGTTATTTAGTTATTTAGTTATTAGTTATTTAGTTATTTAGTTATTTAGTTATTTAGTTATTTAGTTATTTAGTTATTTAGTTATTTAGTTATTTAGTATTAGTTATTTAGTTATTTAGTTATTAGTTATTTAGTTATTTAGTTATTTAGTTATTTAGTTATTTAGTTATTATTTAGTTATTTAGTTTATTTAGTTATTTAGTTATTTAGTTATTTAGTTATTTAGTTATTAGTTATTTAGTTATTTAGTTATTTAGTTATTTAGTTATTTAGTTATTTAGTTATTTAGTTATTTAGTTATTTAGTTATTTAGTTATTTAGTTTTTAGTTATTTAGTTATTTAGTTATTTAGTTATTTAGTTATTTAGTTATTTAGTTATTTAGTTATTTAGTTATTTAGTTATTTAGTTATTTAGTTATTTAGTTATTTAGTTAGTTTAGTTATTAGTTATTTAGTTATTTAGTTATTTAGTTATTTAGTTATTTAGTTATTTAGTTATTTAGTTATTTAGTTATTTAGTTATTTAGTTATTTAGTTATTTAGTTATTTAGTTATTTAGTTATTTAGTTATTTAGTTATTTTAGTTATTTAGTTATTTAGTTATTTAGTTATTTTTAGTTATTTAGTTATTTAGTTATTTAGTTATTTTAGTTATTTAGTTATTTAGTTATTTAGTTATTTAGTTATGTAGTTATTTAGTTATTTAGTTATTTAGTTATTTAGTTATTTAGTTATTTAGTTATTTAGTTATTTAGTTATTTAGTTATTTAGTTATTTAGTTATTTTAGTTAGTTTAGTTATTTAGTTATTTAGTTATTTAGTTATTTAGT